>MU615113.1:0-17297 GCA_025201725.1 Chytriomyces sp. MP71 | reverse complement strand
TCAAATTCTTCATAATCATCCCGACCGCCCTTGCTGCTGGATGACTTTTTCACTCCCATGGATTCACGTCGGAAATCGTCAACGACGTCCGTGTTGCGCACCTTATCTTTCAGCTTGTCCCACAGAGGTCTATCACCACCCTTGTCCAAGTCTTTCATGCTCTTGCTCTTTTCCTTTTCCAGACCTCTCACTCCAGCGGACTTGGGCCTTTCCTTTTTGACGACACTCTTTCGCCTGTCATCTTCGTCGCTGTCATAGGCAGTCTTCTTGGTGACTTTCTTTTTTGAGTCGTACTCGTCGCTGTCGTGGGTTGAGGGTTTCTTGGAACTGAATTTCTTTTTGAAGTCAGTGTCATCGCTGTCGTCATATGTTTTCTTGCTGGTGGACTTCTTTTTCGGTGCATACTCATCTGAGTCATACTTCTTGTCTTTGCTGTTGCCTCCCCTCTTTCCGCGCGGGTCATAGTCGTCCGACTCAAAGTCATCTTCATACCCCTTCTTGCCCTTGCTCGACGATTTTTCCCCCTTCCGATCCTTATCTCCGCCCCCCACTTTCTTACTTGGATATTCTCCTAAGTAAGCCACAATAATCTTGTCCCCATCATCCAGCACGCTCACAGGCGTCGTCTTGTTGATGGCTGTGAAATTACTCGCGTAAAAGGTGCAACGCGACGCGTCGATGCCGTCATCGTCGCTGAGCTGCTCGCGAATGGACCGTTGCGCGAAATCTGTCATAGTGGGGATGGTGCGCCCCAGTTTTGTGAGATCGGGAAGGTCGACTACGATCCGACGGATGGGGGCCTCCGCGCTGTCACGTGAGCTATGCGGCGGAAAGCCAAGAAAATAAAGGGCGACGCTGGAACGCGGCATTGGTAGTTACGCAACGGGGTAGTATGTTGGGGTGGCTAACGGTTTCAAGTGGAGTGGAAAGGCTGGGTTTAACAGTGATTTTCATTCCATTGTCGTCATCGCGTCTGCCTCTCCTTTTCTTCCTTGCTTGGAAGGAAGCTCTAACAGTCGGAGAAGGTTCCCCTCCTTGCTACTATTGAGCACATTGACTATCTTTTGGCGAGGGCACTACTCCCCTTTCCCCAAACCGCGACCTTGCTCCGCCGAGTATGGCGGTTCTTTGAATAGGTGGTTGTAACAGAGCATAGTTCATTCTGGACACTTCACTCGAAGTGACGCTCGACTGTCAGAGGCGACCGGCAGCATTTGGTGGTCTGAAGTCGAAGTGACGCTCGCCGGTCATGGGCGACCGGCAGCATTTCGTGGTCTGGCGCCGCTTCAATTGCTTCTTTGCGGCTCATTTCGACGCCTATTTCAAGAGGTTAAATTTTGCGATGCTCTTGGGATTGGTCATTTGACGCGTCTTGGAGGAGCATGTTTGCAGCACAATATAATCTAAGACTGGAACTGAACGTTATACTCCGTCATTTGGGGCCTCACGCGTAAGGAAGTGAAGATATTCGAAGTCGATGCTCACGCAACCATCAAGGTCAAGTTTTCACAATAAACTAAGACTGCGATCAAAGAAGCCCTTTTTCCGCACTCATTTATTTTCTCGCATACCATAACGCGTTACCAGTGGTCGCAACATGCTCCGACAACACTTCCGAAATCACACGATCCGTAAAATCAATCTCCCCATCCGCATGCGCCTGCCCCTTACCCGCTGCCAACTTGGCCGCAATCTCGTCCCTCACTCTCTGGTGCGACTTGAAGACTTCCATCGCCGCATCCTCATGTCGCCGCAGCTCATCACTCCGATGTATATGACTTGGATGTGTGCTCACGAACTCCAAAACAGCCGCCACATATGCTGCCGCCATCGGCGCACGCGCCTCCACCGCCACCTCCCCCTCTCCGTCAGCCCCAGTCAGGGTGCCCCCCAACTCGAGCGCCTCCATCTTGGCCAAAAAGTTCCAAAACTCCTTGGCGCGGGAAGGGTCGTACCCTGCTGCCGCCATCAAGAAAAGCCCTATCACGTCCGCCTCGCTCTCGTTGCGCCGGCTATGCGGGAGAACGGTCATGAAGGGGGCGACCGCGTCGATCCCGCGACCGGCCATGTCGCTAAGGACGGGGAGGTTCAGGGTTGCGGTATAGATCATGGAATGTGCCGAATCGACGAAGATTTGGATGAGGTTGTCAATGCCGATGCTTTCGGCACCATGACGGCTGAGAACGTGGGAAACTTCGTGTGCTGTTTCAGATGGTGGGTGAGGAGATAGTGAAAAAATAAATGAGCAAACGGTGATGACTGAGTATGGAAGAAGGCCGAGCAACCCTTGCGGTCACTGAGTCAACTTACCGAGAACAGCTGCCAGAATTTGGTCGAAGTCCGTGTCTGGTCGATCCATCAGTTTTCCTGTAGTCAAGTAGTTCTTGTAGCGCGTAGTCAAGTGCTTCACATCCAAGGCAAGCTTCTTCATCAGGTTTGGTTCACTGATTCCAAGTCTGAAAAACTCCGAATCCTCCTCTGTCATTGTCCCATTGTCCATGCAAGAAGCCATCACAGTCAGAATCATGCCGGTATATACGAAAATCTTGCCATTGGGCAAAACCATCGCATTCACTGTGTGGGCGTCATCAATCATGACCAATTCCCAGTCGCGCAAGTCCTTGCCCACAACAGAAGTCAATCGATCGCAGATCTTTTTGGTTCGAATGTACCAGGGATGCGTCACGGGCAGAATCTTGCCCTTGTTTTCATCCAACATCTGTTGAAAGCCCTCCCCTGCGAGCTGCAGCTCAGTGGCCTCATCCACAAACATGAGCCGCAACCGATGTGTCATTGGATGCAGTTCGATGTGCAAGACCACCACAGTTCCGAGTCCCAAAGCGAGGAATCCAGTGACAGCCTTCATGGTGCGTGGGTACTTTTTGAAAAAGTTCCAGCGCCAGAGGACTGGTAGTGCGGTCATAAGTGCACGTGATCCATGCATGATTGTGTAAAGGATTCCAGTGGCCAGGATGGCCTTGTGGCGGACTTGCAGCGCGGCTTGTGTCCGGGGCTGGAACAGCCGTGGATGCTGCTGCGAGAGACGCAGCGTGGACAGCGATGCGCGATGGGAGGCTGGGATGGGGCGATGCTGTGTCCACAGCCGGGACGTTGACCCGAGCAGGTGTCTGCCGTAGTGGAGCATTTTTTTCAACAAGAAAATCTCCTAATGCGAAACGGGAGTGACCAACACTGGCAGTGCCCGGTGCACCAGTTCCCGGTGCCTCCCGAGCTGGTGTTGGTGCAGCTGCTGCTGCGGTGGTACGGTTTTATCGTGTCGGCTGACAGGGACAGTGGCGCGGACTCGTCCGCTGTTCACGTGGAGTGGGGACAGTTGGGACGCGAGACCTGGCTCGTTGGGTGGCTCACCGCGGGCTTCTTTGCCCTCGTGGCGGTCGCCATCTCGGCCACACTTATTACTCTGCATCTGAGAAACTGGACAAGACCCGCACTGCAGAGGCATGTAGCCCGCGTGAGTCTCGTACCCTAACTCAAGCCTCCTCATGCTTAACTCCCCCCTAGATCCTCTTCATGTGTCCCTCCTACGCTGTCTGTGCCTTCGTGTCATATCGCTTCCCAGACTACGCAATCTACATCAACCTGTACAGGTGCTCATACTCGCGTCCAGGCTCGAGACTTGTCACTGATGCCGCAATCGCCTCACAGGGATATCTATGAGGGATTCGCAGTGTATTCATTCTTCTCGCTGCTGCTCCTCTATCTCGGCCACTCCTGGGACGAACAGCGCGCATTGCTGCGCGGATCCTCTCCGCAACGGTGTCCTCCACCACTTTGCTGCTTCCGCTACGACCCAAAAGTCCCACATTTTCTTCTCTATTGCAAATTGGGGATTGTACAGCTTTTTATTTTGCGCTGCTTCACATCCACATTCACCGTGGTTCTGAATTATTTCGGACTTTTTTGCGAAAGTATGTATCGGGGGAACAGGCATAACCGCGAGAATAGTACTTAAGGCCTAAGTGATTGAACTAGCTCTTGTTTTGTGACGCGAGGAGCGAAGCGAGAGCTAACTATGTTTTAGAAACTTGCTCTGGTTTTGAGACGCGGGTAGCGAAGCGAGAGATGTCTACGGAATTTTGACTATCTGGCGCTATTTCTCTGCCTCGCGAAGCTTATATTTATTCATTACAGCTTCCATGGCGATCCGATTCGGCCACTTTTGGGCCGTCGTGCTAAATAGTGTCGGAATGGGACTCAGCATGTTCACTCTCCTCTCCTTCTACTTGGCTGTGCACCACGAGCTTCCCTCCGGCCGGCCTATCTACCAATTCCTAGCCATCAAATTTGTCCTCTTCATCAGTTACATCCAGATGTTTACGCTCACGCTGCTTGCGAGCATGAATGTGATTCGCGGGTCGGAAGAGTATAGCCCCCAGGTAAGGCCCATCTTTCAACCTAACTCGTTTTGCAAAATTGTAGGCGCGCACTAACCACTGTAAAAAATGTGCGCTCAGGATGTTATCACGGCCATTGGTAGTTTCCTCACCTGCGTCGAAATGGCCATGGCGTGTGTTGTGAACTGCTTCGTGTTTGGGTGGCGCGAGTTTGTGGTGGACGACGACGCGGCCGTGCGGCGCTTGAGTGCCGCCGCGGCGGGGGTCTATGTGGGCGAACCTGTGGGCGCGGGGAGCCCCGGTGTAACAAGCGGGGTTGCGGCGGGACGGTGGAGGCAGAGCGGGAGGTTGAGTTTTTTGGATGCATTGGTGGATGCGGCCAAGCCGGATGATCTCTTTGATGATGGGAGGCTGATATTGGGGGCATTGTTGGCGTGGGCGGGATTCAAAGAGAACTCGTCGGCAGTCTTGAGCAATGCTGTGAGTGAAGGGTACGACGATGAAGATTATCGGCGTGAGCGTCGAAGTTTGCTTGGCGGAGGACGCGATAATTCGTCGCCAGCATCAACAGGCGCATAGTCAATTGAATTAAATTATGCATTGTATATCTATAATGTTGCTCGTGACTGTGAAGGACCTCAAAGACAACCGCGTGAGCAGCGCGGAGACACTCGTGATTGGTTCTTACGTTCAGTCAACCATCGTAGCAACGAGTACACGTGCTCACCAGTGTTACCAGTGTTCCACTCAGTTGACGTCATCCCTGCCATGTTCACATCATGTCTGCTGAATTCGAACTCTGCACCTCACAGCTCAGGTAAGAAGTACTGTGTGTGTTGGAGTTCCCTTGATCTGCGATAACCACCACGCGATGTGTTGGAGGCTGTGGGCTTTGAAGGGCAGTTGAGCTTAGTAGCAAGTTGATATGGGGAAAAATCCGTTGGGGGGTATTATGACTCGAAATCAAAAAAGATGGCCGAAGAGTAGTTATTGGGTAACCGAACTACTTACAACAGAAGGTTCACCATTTCCCCCTCTCCTCAATTTCTGGAGCACTGTGGTTCTGGAGCGCGTGAGACGCCTCAAAGTCCTCCATTAAATGCATACTGCGAACATAACTCTGGGCACGCGGCCTCAACTATACCTCGACCCACGTCCCTGGACAGAACTCGCACACCACAGCCTCAAGGAACATTTTGACGCAACACATGCGCTTCATTCCGCTCATATTTCCAGTCATCAGGCTACGCACGCATGTTGGTGAGGGTGAGGGGGTTGCGTAGTCCTTTGTTGTAGGATGAGGAAGGTGGGAATATGAGTTTGCGGGGTCGCTGTTGCCTTGAGTGGAAGGCTTTGCGGTGATTCTTGTTCATGGAAGGGGTATTGCGAAGCGTGAGGATACTTGATCGGTGAAGACGGCCGGTGACAGATTCATTCAGGCAGTGAGTGGTAGGAGTCTTAACTCCCAAAGAGTGGAGACTTGTTGACTATTGTTGTTTGTTCAAGGAATTAAAGTAATCACGAAAAACCCGTTAAAGCGCTGCGATGGACGGGGAGACGCCAACGACGTCAGGCAAGGAGAAAGCGGAGAAAGACAAAGTGACGAACCCGATGCGACTTGAGATGAAAGGGTTGAATGCAGATGCGCAGCGACCGAGTGAGTGTGGATCACTTGATTTGGCACACTCCACTTGCTCCTGCCCTGTTTACCAACTAATAACTGCGACTACGGACTTCCAGCTGCCTCCGAGATGCGTACCCTGGACGGCGCCCTGAAGAAGACGCAGGGTTTTATGCGCAAGATCAAGACGTTACTCACGGCCGACGGCGTTGAAGCCCTCAAAAAAGAGGCGCTTACGCTCAAGCTCGAAAAGTACGTCGATGAGATTGCTGTTGCTATCGCTGAAACGGGCGTGGCTGCTAAGAGGGGTGCAGACGCATGGTGGTTATCATGCACTACCTCCATCAATTATTGACATCAAAGATAGGGCCGCTGTCGATTTCGCCTCCCTCATGCACCGTAGATTCGAAGGCTTTGATACCCTTGTCGTCGCCGCAATCCAGAAGTACCTCGGTCCCGTGCCTAAGACCGACGCGCTCTCGCCAGAGCAGAAGGACCGCGACGAAGCAGTTCGCGTCGCAAAGCAGCGCATGGCCCTTCGCATCCTCACTGAGTTCTACCTCGTCGGTCTCGCCCGCGACACCAACAAGGAACTTCTCGTTCCCGCCACACTACGGCCCATGTTCAATGCTGCGACAGACGACAAGTTTGCCAACGCGTCCATAGCGCAGCACTTTTGCAAGACATTTTCGGATGTCTTTTTCGCGGACAAGGGTCTCTCAGAGGTGTGTATTTTGGGACGATACTCCCGCGCCGAGATTCGAAGGAAGAGTTTGGATCGGAATGAGCGAAAAACACGTTGGCAGCGTGAGATGCTCTTCATAGACGGAACTTGTGCGGATGCAAGGGGCTGACGAATGCAAACGTGCATCGAGACGAATGACTACTGATTTTGTTCCCCAGGAATCCATCGTCAAAGACACCGTTCGCGTAGCAGTGCGGAGCATCGTTGTGGACTATTACACACCAATGTCAAAGTACCTTATCAAGATGCATAAGGTGCGACCACACTTGAATAGTCTACTTCACGCAGAGTTATAATCTGCTCTTTCCTCTCCATCACTCCAGCACATCAAAAAAGCTGAAGTCAGCAACTACGAGCATGCAGTATCGCGCGGTGAGGTATCAGAGGAGCGACAGGAGCGCTTCCAACGCGGCATAAAGATTTATGAAAAACTCGTGGCCAATGTACAAAGTTTATCGGCGAGCTTGGGGGCGGAGATGCCAGACTTGCCCGAGCCTGAGACGGCCCTGGAAAAGCTGATGGGGATCGGGATTTCCTATAGCGGCAGCAAGGAGACGGACGATCAAGTGAGTTTTGCATGTTCCAGCTGCTTAAGGTTACTCACTGTCACCTTAGGAAGCGCTTTTAGGCGGACCATGGGAAGACGAGGAGTCGCGTTCTTTCTACGAGAGTTTGCTTGATCTCAAGGACATGGTACCCGCGATCTTGCTTGGCGAAAAGAAGGAGCGACCTGCACCCCCAACCGCCGCCGACCTTGAAAAGCTGAACAACGTGATTCAAGTGACGGATGAAGTCATCGCTGGCACACTGGACAAACCAGATGACGCCTCCAAACTCGAAGACGATGCAGCGGCCGGGGATGAACCCGAAGACGAGGAAGACGCAACAGCCGGCGATGACGAGAGGGAGCGTAACGTCCCAGGCGCAACGGGTGGGAAGGGAGACGTGGACGCGTTCTTCACGGCCCTCCCGAACGCGCTGAGCGTGGAAGCCATTGACAAGCTCGCGGTACAATTTTGTTTCATCAACCGCAAGACGTCCCGCAAGCGGCTCATTCAGACTCTGGCGACGGTACCGCGGCAGAGGCTGGACGTGCTGCCTTATTACTCGCGCCTGATTGCGACTCTGTCGCCCTTCATGCCGGACGTTAGCGAGAAGGTTCTTGCGGCATTGGAAAAGGAGTTTCATTTCCACCAAAAGAAGACTGATCGCACGTTTGTGGAGGAGAAGGTCAAGGTAGTGCGGTATATTGGGGAATTGACCAAGTTCAAAATTCCACCGTATCATGTGACTTTCCACGTGTTTAAGGTGCTGCTGGAGAGCTTCACGAACCACAATATTGAAGCGATTTGTAGCCTTCTGGAAGTGTGTGGGCGATTCTTATACAAGACCCCAGAGACGAGCAAACCTACGTCAAATGTGGTATGTATCGCTCTCTATCATTGTACTCTATGTCTTCTTATTCTATATCCACATAGCTCGAGATAATGATGAAGAAGAAGCAAGCATTAAACTTGGACAGTCGCATGGCGTTGCTCATTGACAACGCGTTTTACCAAGTGAGGCATTTTGCTTATTATCCTCGTCCTTGCCGAATTCACTTACCGAAACTCCATTTGTGTCTAAGTGCAACCCACCTGAAAAAACGGCCATCAAGCAAAAGGAGCGGAGTCCTATGGACTTGTACATCCGCAAACTCATTTATACAGACCTGTCCAAAAAGAATGCAGAGCGCATTCTGAAGCAGCTCCGGAAACTTAATTGGAATGATCCTGAAACAGTTCGCCTCATTCGCATGCGCTTCTTTAAATGCTGGAAAGTCAAATTTAGCAACTTGCACGTGCTTGCGTTGCTCACATACGAGCTCTCGCGATACTATCCAGCTTTTGGTGTCGCTGTTGTGGATGCTTGCCTGGAGGAGGTGCGGTTGGGGCTTGAGACAAATATTTTCAAGCATAACCAACGGCGGGTCAGCACAGTGCGGTTTTTGGGAGAGTTATACAACTACCGTATGATTGAGAGCAATATTGTGTTCGATACGCTGTATATTCTGCTTCGGTTCGGATACGGTATGGTTTGGCTTACCACAAAGAATATCCCATTTTGAAATTCCCGAAATAACAGAAAGCCCTTTCCCGGAGCCTGGCGTTTTCAGTCCCTGGGACGCACCACACGACTTTTTCCGTGTGCGTCTCTGCGTCGTGCTCCTCGAAACCTGCGGACAATGCTTTGACCGCGGATACCTTGCCCAAAAGCTCGACGAGTTTCTCGCCTTCCTGCAAGTCTACCTGCACAGCAAACCGCGTCTTTCTATGGACGTCGAGTTCCTGATGCGGGAGCTGTTTGAGCTTTTGCGACCCAAGCAGGCGCTGTGTACGAGCTATGAAGAAGCTGTGGATGCTTTCAACGTGCTTGCGATGCGGCATGCTGCGCTTTCAGGCGAGAGAATGGTGGAGGTCGTGGCTGCAGTAGGAGCGGAGGAACACAGCAGCGATGATGAGGAGGATGGGCTGCGAGCGGGCGCGCGGATGGACGAGGACGATGATGAGGCTGTTGGGGAGGATGAGGAGGAAGATGACGCGCTGGGTGATGAGGTACAAGACGCTGAAGAGGAGGAGGACGTGGTTGTGCATTTGCCTGAGCAGCGGGCAGAGGTGGACAAGGAGCTCGAGGATGAGTTTGAAAAGGAGTTCAGCAAAATGATGCAGGACAGTCTGGATAGTCGGAAGTATGACAAAAAGAAGGATGTATTTGACGTGGCGATTCCAGTCAAGAAGGCTGTGGCCTTTCAAGGTTCGGGTGCGACGGAAGCAGGCGGTGAAGGAGTTGTGTTTTCTTTCTTGACAAAGAAGGGAAACAAACAACAGGTACGCGTCTCATTTCATTCAATGGGAGGACGAATGCTCATGGAATTGTCAAAAGGTGAAAGCGGTGGAGCTTCCTCAGGACAGCAGTTTTGTTCGCAAGACCAAGGAAAAGCAAGAAGCCGACCGACTTGAAAAGCAACAGCTCAAGAAGCTTGTGCTCAGCTATGAGGACCGTGAAGAAACTGAGACTTCCGGCGCAGGCAAAGCTCGCAAACCGCACTTGTTGCACACAAATGATCGGCAAAGGAATCCTCCTCCGGGCACTCCACAATATAAGGCTTTCAATGCTCAACTGCAGTAGAGGGTGGAAAAGAGACTCATGTTGGAGTATGTGTGTTGAGGGGCGGGGGGAAGGCTATCCTTTCGGCAATCGTTTGATTTTGCAATACCCCAAGCTGTAATCGCCTTTCATAGGTGCTACTTTGATTCATGACCAACGCCTCAGAACTGCAAAGCATGCTGCCTCCATTCTTAATTCGAGAATAAAAAGGATCACCCTCTCGATTTAAACCTTTATCAACATATGCGCTGAAAAGCGGATGGAAAGGACATACACAATGGAACGATACCAGGAAAACTCCTTATTTGCGTTTGCGCATTCCCGAGTCATTGCTTGGGTCAAAAGAGGACGAGGCAGGAATCTCCGCCTGCTCAACGACGGGTGCCTTCTCCTTCTTCTCAGCTTCCTTAATGGAGGTAGAAGCAGCAGAAAGTGCAGTCTTGTCCGAGGTAGCCGCCGCCTTCTTCTTGTCGTCCGTGGATGCAGAGTTGACCAAGATCTCGACCTGTTGCTTAAGGTTCTTGATGAGCGTCTTTTCCGAGTCAGAAGCATCTTGCAGGTGCAGAATCTGGTAAATGTCCCGGACGCGGCGGTAGAGGACGCTGTGGATGGGTCAGTTCCACGTGGCCCCTCAACATACACTTACACGGTCATGAAAAGCGACATGAGGCTCAAATACATGTTTCGTTGCGAGTAAAACAGCTTGCTCTTGAACTGCATTTCCTCGAGCGGGGAGTCATAGTGGTGGTGGTGGTGACCCTCCTTATCCTCGCCATGGTGCAGCTCCGAGTCGAGTCGGTGCAGACGCATGAGCGTATCCGCAAACACGCCGCCGACTACGAGAAGGAGGATGCGCGTGATCCACACGATAGTGTCGTTCGCGAGGATGCTCGCGCCAAAGTTCATGGCCGCCTTGCGCGCACGCACCGGGATGAAGTTCATTGGGATCAGCAGAATCAGGTACGCGGCAATCTCGCCAATGAGCATCACAAATGCCAGTTGGTTGAAGATGGACATCTTGCACTCCACTGGTTTTGGAAGACTTTTTGGGGGGGGATTGTGGTCCTTCCGCCTTCGAGGCGGCAACAAAAAATAAGTGTATCATAGTCCCCTTCTAATGAGCAAGAGTGGTGCAGCACAGGTGTTCTCCCTTTGATATCATACTCTCGATTCTTCACGGCCTCCTCATCCGGACGTTCACAAGTTACGTTTGGAGGCGGTCATGCTTACTTAGTTGTAGGCATTTACTGTTATTGCCAAACATATAACAAAACGAAAAGCCAGCAAGATACTCATCAAGGCCTGCCAAAGCAACAGCTTAAGCAACAGGCAGATGTGCGCTTGAAATGAATAAAAACAACGAAACCTCGGAATGGATCATATGCGGCACTTCAATTGTCAAGAGGCTGGCTTTGTCTCCAACATGCTCTTATAATATTCGTGTGCCTTCTTGATTGGGGTCAGGATCGGCTCATCCATGTTGGGAAGTACCTTGGCCACAAGCTCAAACAATGGAATCATGACGAATCCAATGAATCCGACTTGCGCACTGGGTTTCGTCACCTTCTCCCTGTCCATGAACGGCGCAGTTGGAAGACCATCCTTCTTCTCTTTGTCGCTTTGGCAAAAAAACTCTTCAAGGAGATTGTCGACCCAAGGTTCCGAAATGTGTTTGGGCCTCACTTCATTGGAAATGTCGCTGCATTTGACGATCATTTGTAGCAGCTGTAATGGAATAAGGTATGAGTCAAATATGCTTATTAAGGCTCAACGTACCAGCTGACGCTGCGCGGGATCATCGAAATTGAAGTTATTCGAATATCCCTTGAACTTGGCCAAAATTTCACCATGTTTGGCCATATCAGTCGCTAGAATACAATTGATGATCTGCTTGCGACATTCTCGGTATTGTGCCTCAGGAAGATTTGCCAAGATGTTGAGTTTTGGGTCACGAAAAAGGGTGAAGAGCACAGCTGTTTTAGACAAGATGTTAGCTTTCTACGGGACTCTTTCATCAATACTAAACCTGCGTGATGGTTCTCAAGGGGAGATATGTCGTTGTAGATGATGGTCAGATCCGTGTTCGCGTTGATTTGGTAAGCGTTGTTCATTCCAGGGTGGTCCAAGTCATGCTACGGACGTATCAATTCTCATATATGAAGCATCAAGAAAACTGTCTCACCCCAATAGTAGCGCAAATTAAAGCCAACTTTTCAAGAGGCGTCAACTTTGAAATAACACCCGTGACGTTGAGAATCCCATACATCTGTCCGAAAACTGCTGTCAAGCAAAATGACGGTAGTCAAGACAAACTTCACCATTTGGGTCACGCAAAAACAGTGCTTGAAGTTATGAAACGGGTTCGCATTGTAAGTTACACTCACGCGCGCAAGGAACGCGCGAATCACGTTTACATCCATGTTGAACGTCTTGGTTAAATCCATCACCTCAAACATGTTTTCCATCAATCCAATCAGCTCCACTTCAGTGTAATCCCATATGTTGAACGTGGGATGCTTCACGTGCGTCAAGACTGACTGCTCGAATTTGGGGCGGGGTGTCGCCAAGATGAGGTTCACGGTGTCTTCGTCATAGTTTGTTGCACGTAGAACTGCGAGATGAAGCGTAGGGTCCGCGTTGGGCTTCCTCGTCTGTGTATAATTGGATCAGAAGATTTGTCACGGGTTTTTGGCCAATACCGTCTCTTGCGGTATTTTCAAAGAAGCTGCATTTGAACTGGACAATGTGACAGCGGCCACAGTATGTCCTAACTTTTGCTGGATCTCCTCCATATCCTTTTTGAGCATCGGAACTTGTTCAAGGACTTCCGTTGTAACTTTGATCGTATCCATGAGCTTCTTTGTTTCGACAGGTGTCTCGGCCGTCATTTTGGGGACTGTGGATAGAATAAGTGGTCTGGTCGTATCGGAACGTTCTGAGTTACATGCGCGACGCCTCAGCGCTATAATAGTTTCCTTTGTTCGACTTCCGACTATTCCGAATCATCGTGAAGCTACATCGCTTCCGCCTTCGTGTGTATGCGACAAAAACAGGCTTCGAACCGAGGACACAAACAATGGATCAGGAAGGGATGGCTCCTTACCGAGCTTCACCAGCAGCTCATACGGCTCATCTACCGAGTTTTTCGGTATATTGGGCCCAATCGGAATCAGATTCTTTTTGCTGTTGTACAGTTTCAAGATGGCATCCGTCGTGGCGCTCCCCTTGTCTGAAATCTCCGCAGCAGCGCAAAGCACCGATTTAACCTCTTGGATGGTGTGGTTCGGTCGGATACGGATCGACTCGGTCTTTGTGCCGTTGACTTTAACGTAGATTTGCGTCACGATGGGCATTTTGGGCGGTAGAGCAAGGAGGAGGGGTGATTCCACTGGAACTCCCTTTGTTCTTTTGACCAATTGAAAGTGAAACATAGATTCTCCCAGCACTTGAGTAGAATACTTGAGTGCGGCATGAATGCGGCGATTTTTCACTTCATAAGACTCGAGAATAAAACCTCTAATACTGATCCGAACTATTTGTGAGGAATGTGTCTCCCTCAAAGTTGGGCTAAATCCGCTACAACGTTGAGCATCCGAATATCGGCCGATAGAAAGTCCAGCACGTAGTCTTCCACAAGACACTCGTAAATCGAGGACACACCACAGCACGAGTTTGAACCAACAGATATATCCATCAAAAAATCAAATCAAGTCAAAAAAAACAACAACACAGAAAGAAATAAACGGAAAGCAAAAGCCCAATCAATGCATCTCTTCATCCGCACCCATCATGAGCACATCCTCGTCCATCTCAGCACCATCCTGATCAAACACCATCCCGGCAGCGCCTCCATACAACCCAGCACCAGCAGCCCCCACCCCACCCCCGCCGCCCCCACTCTTATCAAACGCGGCCTGCTTGACCAAAAACTCTCTCGACGCGCCCACTGCGCGATCCATCTCCACTACCGCATCATACAATCGTACAGCGCGCCGCATGGCCGTATCCAAGACACTCATACTCTGCACATCCGTGAACCCACCCGCATCGTCATGGAAAGACACCATGCCCCCCACCTTGCCAGAGGCTACATCAGCCCCGCCAGGAAGCCCTTCATCAATGGTGGCGCACACGCGCCCACGCGTCACAAGGTCCACCAACTGCGCCTTAACTGCCTCCCCGCCCCACCCTTCAGCACCAGCACCGGGACCGGGTTCAGCGGCCGCATCGTCCACTGTGGGTGTCCCCGCGGCGGCGGCGGAGGCGGCCGCATCTGCGCTGCGCGTCAGGACGGCGCTCTCGACGGCTTTGGCAATGTCATGCACGCTGAGGGTAAGGTACGTCTGCGTGAGTTTCTGGATGCGCTGCGAGGCCAGGGAGCGAAGACATTGCCGTGCCAGGCCGAGGTTATTACTTTTAGCGAGGAGGTCCATGCTTTTGGCCAATTCTGATAATTTTGTGGGTTGGGATACATTATGCCGTGGAGAAATGGTAAAAGAATTTTTTTTACCAAATTCAACAGCACCGCGAATCCCAGACTCGCAGGCAGCAACAAAGTCCGAGTAGGCTTTCCGGCCGTGACTGGACTCGATTGCCTTGCTCACGCTCCCGCTCATGCTCTTTCCCACTCCGCCCCGTTCAAACCCTTTCACGCCAAGCGTATTGTTGGACTTTCCCCCATAGGTGGAGGGTACGGACAGTTCCAAGGCGCTTCCCACGGCGGGGACCGGACCTGAGGAGGACGACGATTCGGTTGAACCACCGTGGGCGAGGACCCAGCAAAGGACACCTGTGCGCCATGCCTCAATCTGGATGGCGGACGCACCGCCATTCTTTGTGGGGTGAGCCAAGCAAGCTCTGAAGGCGTCAACGGCGGCGTCAAATTGCTTGAGGGCAGCAAAGACAAGACCCGAGTAGTAATTGTAGGCAAGAAAGTCTGTTGCAGTGATGCCGAGGTAGTCGGTCTTGTTGACGGAGGAGAGTGGGGTGGAGACGATAGGGAGGACGAGACGCTGCATTTTGGCGAGAATTGCGTATTTGAGGAGAATCGGGTGGATACGCGTGAAAGCGTGAGAGCTATGGGCCTTGTTGAGAACAGGCCTGTCATTCAACTTTAATTGAATAGTTTTAGAAGCAAGAATAATACGTACTCGGCCAAGACTAGGTTTCTGAGAGGCGCGACAGCGATTGCAGGAGTATGAGTAGCATCTGCGAGAGATGCTAGAGCGCGTGCGAAGCCAGTGAGTGAGTCGGTGAAGGCGGGGACGAAAGCGGCGGCAGCAATGTGCGGCGTTGAGGCAATGAGCCGCGAAACGCGCTCCGCATGTGAAAAGAGAGAGTGCGCGTTGTCAGTTGCGTCGAACGCGTGTTGTTGGCCAAGGCGCTTGTTGCTGGTGCTTGAACCCGACGTCCCACTCGAAGCCAGCAAAGAATTGCGACGGTGCACGTGCGCTCTAATGCGCGCACTCACAACTATTAGCGACACGAGCGCGTGGCTCGCTGAGCCAGAGGCGGCGGCCAGCGGGTCCGCAACACCACCACCACCACCCTCGGTGAGAACAAGGCCACGCAACAGGTCACCGTCAGATGTGTTCTTCAGCGCTCTCAGCAGTGTCGCTGGCTGCTGACTACCGCCGAGATGCAGCAGCTGCTCCTCTGGCGCCCTCAGGTAGTGGTTCGCAATTTGCGAATCCATCGTTTCTTCGTGATCTTTTCAGGTGTACCAATTGCCTCCCTTTTCCCTTTCCCTCCCCTTCCCCCTTCCTTCCCCTCTTCCACGTCTCTCGTTCAATTCAAGTCTTCATTCGGATGGATACACGACGATGATGACGCACAATCAGTCGTCACTTTCAAAGTGTCGAGCAACGAGAGATGCATCGTTCGTGCTTTCGATAATAACGAAGATGGCTTGATCCCCAGAAAACCAGGCTACTCAAATTCACTGTCGCGAAAAAACTCATTGTGTAACACCAACTGGGCACTTGGTATTTTTCTCACTTTTTTCCATGACGCCGCCCCTCACGACAGGACGGCATTGTTTTCATTTTTATTCTATTCCATTGCGGCTCCTAATGAAAATGCTCTGTTTTGAATATTGTGCCATTATGCTCTAAAGCTGACCCATGAAATCACCTGCTCAGTCACTTTGTCATCGCAATTGTTGTCATATACACCGGCTGGGAAAACAGCATCTTCCGCAGCATTACGACCTGTATCCTGTGAATGCAAAAAAATATGATTCCCTATCTAACCCATGTAAATCTCTTGTTGCTGCAAATCCGAACTGAAATGGCAACGCAAGGGACATCCTCATTCCAGGATCAGACTGAGACCGCAGTCACTTATTCGCCACCAGTCCCACTGTCGCCCCTACCTGAATTTTGGACACAATCTGAGGGGACGTCAGGGATACTTGCTCGAGTTCGTCGGAACTCGTCAGTGAATTTTTCCCTCAATCGCAACGGGAAGCCAAGTGTTCAGATTATCAACTTTCCTCCGTCTCCCGATCTTTGTAGTGAAGCACTAGGAACACCTTTTGTAGGCGCGGCAGAAGTATTTCCTAAGAACTCTTCATTCAGAGACGAAACCAAAAATACCTCGTTCAATGACGAAGTTACCAATTTTGATAAAGGGTGCGAGACCAAAGTTGATAGATACGCGAGCGCTGATGACAAAAACGAACAAGCCAATGTGGATTCTGAAGATGAGGACTATTGGGCGATTGATACACAGGAGGACGAATTCAAGAATGTCGGGACAGTTGAGGTGAGACCATGAAAAGCCTTAAAGGCATCCTCAATTGTCTCTGCCATAGCGAATACAAAATATCGTCTTTTCCGTACTTTTTTCTATGGCTCATGGTAACAACGCCGGCGCCCTACTTGAATACGGGACAGACATCGTCGAAGACCTGCAACTCACAGCTTTTCTTCTTGCTCCCGAATTCACGGTCGCTTATTGGCTACCGCCATGGCTTGTTGCTGCATCGAATGCAGATTTCCAAACTATGGAATTGAACCAATATGAAGTTTACTTCTTCCTAGCTATAGCATCGGGTTCGCTTTTTTCCTCATTGTGTATGCCTACAGTGCCAAAAGTAACTTCTTATAAATTAGTTATACTGCTCGTGGTCAACATGATTTTCGTGGCTGTAGGAATTATGCGGGGAAAGCAAGTTTCCATGTTTCCGATCAAGCTACTTCGCTTCCTCGCAACTGTCCTTCCCACAGTTCTTTACATTCCTATATTCGAAGTTCTTGTTTCGGTACTTACCTGCAATCACGTCATTCCAAGAGGACCAGATGACGTAATGACGCTGGAAAATACTTCTTGCTCTAATCCAACCCGCTGGCCACTAGTGGTCATAAGCATAATTGCGCTCCTCGTATATGTCCCAACTGGAGTTTCACTGGCTGCTGTGTGAGTCATA
>MU615112.1:0-17397 GCA_025201725.1 Chytriomyces sp. MP71 | reverse complement strand
CTGCTCAGAGTGCGCGCAACACCTCCAAGTTGGAATGTGGCCAATGTGGCACTGGTCTGGAAGCAGAAGGGGGATATTCAGAACATTGCTGACTATCGCCTCATCTCCCTTGTTTCCCGCTTATGCATGTATTTTGAAGGGCTGCTTCGGCCACAGCTGTTGAATATTCTCAATAGGGCCTTGGACATTGCGCAAGGTGGGTTTCGGCCCAACCAGTCTACTGCTGATCAGGTCATGAATCTGCATGAGTTGATGGTTCAGCATGAAGACCATGCCACTGTTCTCATGGATATGCAAGCTGCGTATGACTGCACCAACCAAGAGTTGGTGTGGTCAGATTTGGCTGACATTGTGGTGGCTTTTGTGACACATATTGTGAAGAATATACAAATTGAAAATGGACATGTGACTGGAGCAAAGGTGTCCACAAATTCAATCCCATCATTCATAGAGATCTCCTGAGCAACAGGATGCAATTTGAATATTCCAGGTTTACCATCAGCATCCTTCTTCTGAACATCCACAAATTGACAACCAATCACGACAGGTTTTGAGAATCAATTTACCAATAATCTTTGTGAGGGATAGGTAGACGAGATGAATGCCTCAGAATTGCAAGTGCAGGAACTTCTTTGTACCCAACTACCTCCTCCTGCTTGGTCACAATCACCTCATCTTCATCAAATTCATCATCACATCTTCAAAATTGAACTGTTTGTGGCAAATTTCGTTTTCTGACTCGCCTCCTCCTGAAAATGAACATTTTTGGCTCAAAAAGTAGTAGTGAAATCAACTGTGACAATGAAGTATATGGATGGATGGTTTTTGTGTCCTGCAAAGTAACCAGTGCACATTCTTTGAGCTTGTTTTTACCTCTCAAATGCTCTGAAGCCTTTCTTGCCAAAACTTTGCACCCAAATAGTCAAAGATGGGATATGTCTGGTTTGATCAATTGGTGTGCTTGTGGAACTCGCAGTAGTCAACAAACAATTAGAGACATATACAGCTGCATTGACAGCATAAGACCACATCTTTCTAGGGAAGTTTGCAGTATTCAAGATTGTCCTAGCTTGATCCATTATTCAAAATTTCAGCTGTATCATGCTGCTAATGCTTGTAAGGAACAATAGATTGCTTCTCAACACCCAAGTGAATCATGTAGTCATTGAATGGTCCATCCAAAAAATCCTTTGCATCATAATATTGAACACACTTCAATTTTTGATTCATAACTTGTTCAGACCAAGTCAGCCATGGTTTTAAAACACTCATTATGAGAGCTCCAGACCTTCCATTTAAAGGGAACACAAATGGCATAGAGAGCAATTGTCTGTAATAACCAAACAGACAGGTTCATTGTCAAAACCTAGCACATTGATAGCAAAAGTGAATACTTTGAGGATTATGAGCTTTTGAAGGAGAATTGAACCAATTTGTTCATGGCAGATGCATCACATTTCAATTTCAAATCTGAATCGTTAATGTCAAGACCATTGACAGCATTTCTCAATTTCATTAAATTGTCTTTTGATACATGACCCACACGAGCATGCCACAATTCAAATGATTCAGGAGTAACAGCATTTGCAACATAATCTGAAGAAACATGCTCAGCTTCGATGATCCATCTTCCATTGTTCAAATGTGCTGTGAAAACTGTGGAAGTGCCCTTCATAAATCTAGAGACTCCATTTTCTGTCACTTCACAAAGACCATGACGATCCAGTGCCACTGTAGAAATTAAATTACACTACACATTTGACAACCTCACATAATTGGACAATAATCCATTGGGGCCAAAAATACGAAATTTCACATAATCAGATCGCTTAATTTCCGAATATTCACCAGTAGCAACTTCCACATGCAAATTCTTTGTTATAGTATACAATAATGTTTACTTAATCTCTCAAATAAGAAACAAAAGAATTAATAAAGCATAATAAACAAATAACTGATTATATTCAGTATTGATGAATGGTGTAAAAACCCCTAGTTACTTTATAGTGGGAATCTGATACAATCAGCTGAATGAAACAACAAGAAGGTTCAACCCAAAAACAAAACTGTGCATCACACCTCTGACATTATTTGGAGTGTAATCAATGAATGCATTCAAATCATTACCGTAATGGTCAGATGCTCCACTGTCTTTGATCCAACATGGTCAGAATAACATGTGAATGCAAATGTTTCCTTGTGAGACTTGTTCTTCTTTACTGCATTAGCAGAAGAATTCGAAGCATGTTTCTTCCCATGTTCAAAATTCTTAAGGATTTATGTGACAATCTTGTTCCTTTTTACCACATCAATGGAAGCCAATTTAGGTTGCAAAGACCCTGATTTGCATCAATCTCAGCCTCAATTAAAATCATGTCAACTTGTCCTTTGAAAGACCTGATTTTAATTGGGAGGTAATAGCACTCCATTCAGCAGATCAATGATCTAAGAATTGCAACCACATGGAGTTGATCCATATTCAATTCTCCACTTTAGGAATTGGATTGACACATTAATCCTTGATAAATGTGCAATCATACTGCTGGATACATCATATTTCAGGTCAAAAAGGCGATCAAACCTGATCAAGACACTGTTGTTGAACAACTTTGATAATTGGCTATCACAGTTTCAACCATGCAGAAAGCTGTTGGCTCCATACCAACTAAATTAATATCTTCCTTGCTCATCTTGTTGATCAAGAGTGATCTCACTTTCTTGTCATCTTGAGGGCAGGACAAAACCAATAACTCGCGAGCAGTCCTTGGCTGAGAAGTTTCAACAGGCATGACAGCATCACTGTCCCAATCTCTAACATACAATGGATTCCTGGCATCTAAATAGGGTGACACATTGAGAAAGAAGTGCAGCCATTTGTTGACAGCCTTGTCAAACACTGAGAGGCCTTTCTTTGTAAGCATCATCTGAACCCAAAGACATTTTGATGATCCAAACAACTCTGCAATATGGTGCTGACAATGTGTAGAAAGTAGCTAGTATAAACTGGGCTCATAGATCTTTGGTGGTTGTATTGGAGTGAAACAGTTCTATTGGATCACACTTGCAAAAGTGTCAAAACATTGTTATTTCTCTTTCTTTTTTCAGTTCATAGTGGGTGATTGGCTAACCCACTTTGCTGCTCTGCCAATGACTTCGGCAGGCAGCATTGATTTACAACCACTCCTGCTTTCTATTACTCAACTGAAATTCTGAAAACTCTGAAACAAACAAAGATCATCAAAAGGATAGAGTGTCTACAATTAGCTGCAAGCTTTAGTGTCTGTACATGACTAAAATACTTAATGAGGTGACTTCCTCATTATATCTTTCTGAGATAGAAATTTTGGGTGTCTGTAGATATTATAATGTTGAAATAAAGTAAATTTAATATGCAAAGTGTCACTTTTGAAGCTGCAGATTGATATGTTCTGTTCTGTGCATCCGTGAGCAAGTAGATGTTACTTTTTCCTGAGTATGGTGAGCCAATGAGCAAATATTAACCCCATGGCACAAGGACAATGACTTCCTGAGCAATACTATCTCCGAATATATCTCAATTGTTGCACACCTGCACCAACCTGAACAGACTTATTTCTCAGGTTGTGTCCTCCATCACTGCGTTGCTTCGTTTTGATGGTTCCCTCAATGTGGACTTGACTGAGTTCCAGGCCAACTTTGTGCCTTACCCCCGTATCCACTTGCCGTTGGTTACCTATGCTCTGGTCATCTCTGCCGAGAAGGCCTACCATGAGCAGCTGATGGTTGCTGAGATTACCTACTCCTGCTTGGAGCCTGCCAACCTGATGGTCAAGTGCGATCCCCATCACGGAAAGTACATTGCATGCTGCTTGTTGTGTCATGAAGATGTTGTTCCCAAGGACGTCAACGCTGTTATTGCCACCATCAAGACCAAGTTCACCATTCAGTTTGTCAACTCGTCCCGCAGCTTGAATTGCTCTGATCATCCATCAAAAGATGATATTGGTTGTCAGTACTTCCTTTTTTTGCTGTGCTAAATTTGCATCGTCAACAAATTTTCTTCCAACATGAAACGGCTGTTCCTCAACCACGCAAACGCGAACGCCAACGCCAATTCGAATGCAGCGTCTGTGTCAGCAGGCGGTGGGAGTGGAGGTGGAAGCGGGAGTGGGATTGTTCCTTCCGGCGACGAGCACCCGCCAAAGCGGATTGCGGCGGCCCTCCACAGCTCGAGCACCAGTCCCGTCTCAGTCGCTGTCCCGCATCCACAATCCCTGCCTCACTCCCTGCCACAACCACAAACACAGTCACAGTATCCCCGGCCAGAGGCTCTCGCAGACCCGGTGCGTCACCTCAACTTCGCAAACAAATGAACCAACCAACCAACCTCTGCACAAAAAGGACCCCGTTACAGCATACCAGAAGAACGCGATATACAGGCGTATGCTCGAGTACAAGCGTCTGTACGCCGACACTGCCGATACTGTACTCGCTCTTGAGGACAAGCAGGCTGGATTCACAGCATGTGTTTCCGCATTCGTCACCTGTCTCGCACAGGTGCGTCCACCTGCTCTGTTGATTTTTTTGTGCTCTTCGCTGTTACTCATGCGGACGGGCCCATGTGGTGATAGGTCTCGGAGGACCTTTCGTCTGTTTGGTACGCCGAGGACAGGGACGCCCTCAACGCCATCGCGGAAGGTAAGAATATAAAGAAACATGACCTGCCTTTCTTGATAGAGATGCGAAAAATCACTGCTATGAGCGAGCCAGCCAAGTCTATAGGCTGACACCCGTTTCCCGAAATCCAGACGCACAGTTTATTCGAGCCATTGCAGCATCTCAGTCATCTTCTGGAAATGAATCGATAGATTCTTGGCGACAGTCGATTCAGAAGTCAATCTCACGACTGGCATCTCATATTAAATCAACGGAAGGGAACTCGCCCGTGAAGCAACAAGTGGATTCACTGCAAGCTCGGCTTCATACCTTGAGTGGCGAGGTAGGCAAACATTTATAAGTTTCATCCGCCCTTTTCCTTCCCGCTGATTTTCCGTTTAGCAACCATAACGACCGCCATGCTAACAGTACCTTCCATACCCATGCTTCACACGCAGAATGCGGAATTCAAGTCAACAATCACTCAGCAGTCTCGGAGAATCCAGGATCTATTATTGGAGCTAGAATCTGCGAAAGCGGCGCGGGTTTCTGCTGAACGCAAATTTGACCGACTGAAACTATCAGCAGCTGCGCCTGCGGGAGGAGCCGCTAACTCCTCATTATCATCTTATGATCCTGTGTCCCAAAGTATACCTCACAACAATCTGGGATCTTCAAATGGCTCGCTGGATGCACTTCGTGGGACTACTACGAACGCTGGGGAAGTTATTGCACCCGATGTTGAATCAGAACAACTAGCCGTGGGTCGTTTACGTCAGATTGAAGAATTAACCTGGGTCAAAGTCAAATTGGAACAAGAATTCGAAGCCTATAAGCTTGCCAACGTGAGTTCCTACCTCACTGCTCTTCATTCTGATTCACGCACCGGTAATTTTTTGACTTTTTCTTCTCACGTGTAGATCCATCCCTCAGGCGAGCAGTCAGTGCGCCAGTCTGCTTACGATAATCTTGAGCGCGAACTTCAGTTCCATCGAAACGAGAATTCTCTTCTTCGCGCGCGTGTTGACGCCCTTTCTGTTGAACTTGAGGAGAGTCAAGCAGACCGGCGTAAATTTATGGACCAAATTGAGGTTCATACAGATATTGTATTGAGACGTATCGAGCTAGATTTCTCACACCAATTTTTCCCTGTTCCTTTTTGACAGGCTGAAGAAATCACGCGAAGGAAGGTGCTTGAAGCTGAAATGAAGAAACTAGAAACAGACCTCACGCGCATTCGCGCACATCGCGATGCCCTTTCTGATTCCGAAAAAGTGCAAAAGGAGAGAGAGGCAGTAGAGTTGCAACATCGCGAGGAGGTTGCACGATTATCTGAATCACGCAAGGTTTGTTGCAAGGGGTTCCCATGATTATCAGCTGACGGACAGTCATTCTCCCTTGGTGTGTAGCACAAGATTCACGAACTGGAGAGCAAGATTGAGCGCCTCAAACTGAACTTATTGAGCAATGATGTAGACCAGTTTTTGATAGACTTCTTCAAGTCGGAATCCGGTGTGTCTAGTAACCAGAATCTATTCTCAGTGATGAGGCAAAGACTTGAGTGAGCTTTATTTTGAAGGGAATATCAGTTGAGTTTCTCTGGATTTAACCTGAGTTCATAGTGTATCTGAAAGGCGCGTGGCCGATTTGGAATCTCTCGTCAAGTCCTTTGAAGGAGCATCGAACGACGCGCGGAACCAACAAGAGGTGATTCCTCATCTCTGTTCGAGATACTTGGGCGAGTGAGTCTTGACCTTCACAAAATAGATTTTGCTTTCTGAATCACGGGTGAAGCGCGAACTGGATGAAGTCCGTGCCGAATTGTCCAAGATTGATCCTGATGCCTCCAAAAGACTCGCTGATTTAGAGCGAAAGATGGATTTCTATCAAAAGGTACGGTCAGAAGGTTACATTCTTACGCTGAATAATCCCTTGTCAGAGTGAATCGCGTCTCATTCAAGAAATTGAGTTGCTATCGGCCGCCTGGACTGATTTGGAAGCTCAGAATCAGTCAAAGGTCTTCACCTTGACTGAAAAAGAGGAACAGCTTCTAAAACTCGTCGCGGAGGTGCGTAGCTGAAGTCAAATGGAACGCTTTGGCTCATGTTCTGCCTGGAATTCAGAAAACGAAAGTGGAGCAAAAGTGCGAGAAGCTTAGCCGTGAGAAGAACATGGTGGCCAACCAAGTAATCGCATTCAAAAAGCAGTCTGAGAAGCAGCTGGAACAGATTCGTCGACTCGAAGATCGCGAAAAGCTGTTGATGACCCAATTGGTTTGTTTTGGCATTTGAAACCTCAGTTGCATTGCACTCACGATTTTCTCTCAGCAAACCCTCGAGAAGGATATGGCTGCAAAAACAGTGGCGGCTGACTTGCACCGGCGGAAAGTATCTGAATTGAGTCAAAGGCAGACAGAGCTTGTTGAAAAGTTGGCTACCATGCAGATGAAGTTCAATGAGGTTTGTGATTCTTATTCCCTTCCTTCGGTTCTGAACATGTGTCATTCAACAGGCCGAACGAATCCTGAAGGAGAAGATTCAAGTAATAGCGGATGACTCGAACACTCAAAAACGAATGGAGGAGAAGATCGACGCCCTGAAAAAGAAGGTGGAAGCCCAATCCAAGTCCTCTAACGTTACAGACTCGTACCTTCAGCAAGAGAACGATGATCTCAAGGTACATGGTCCCTTTTGTGTTTGTGGTAAGTGCTGTTGATTGCGGCTGTTAATCACTTCCTTCATTGCAGCTTCTCGTGAAGTGCTCAAGCTGCACAAACAATTTCAAATCTCACCTGCTGCTAAAGTGCATGCACACCTTTTGCAAGGGATGTTTGGATGATTTGGTTAACTCCCGGCAACGAAAGTGTCCGAAGTGTGGGATTCCGTTTGGGCACGCAGATATCAAGCCATTCTACCTGTAAATTCACTCGCCCTTTTTTTGGCCGTGTTCAAATCTGGAACCTTCTTATCATTTGTGTTAAGTTGCCTTCGGGTAAGGGGCTTGGTTTCGCAGCAGCGGCAGATGATTATGGAATTCCAGGAATTTGCGAAGCTCATTTTCGCATTAGTAAATTAATCAAATCTCCAAATCGATTTTTTTATGTTTGAAAATTGAACTGTCAAGATTTCCTTACTGGTCCTCCGTTCAAAATACAGAGGGGTAGCTTCATGTGGGATTTCTGGTGGAGGTACTTTTTTCCTGACAAAGTCAACTCATTTCCGCAGGAAATCAATAATTATGGACACAAACAATTGTAACAGCTGTTGCTGCTGCTGCTATTGTAGGTGCATGCACTGTCCATGCTGCAGCAACTGACTGGCGTGAAGAGCCGAGTGAAAGGGCAACTTCGACAAGGGCGATTCAAGATACTCGAACGGCCATTGGATTACAATGCCCCCAAATTCATGGCTTCTGTTATCAAGGCAACATTAGTCCTTCACATTAGGCTACTAGAGGTGGAAGACCCAGCAGATGTGGGCGCAACGGAAAGGAGATATTTGCATATCAACGGAGATATGGTACGGCACACCGAATTAAATCGTATTGATCCTATTGATGGCAAAGATGCTAAAATAAGAAGAGATATGTTAAATCTTCATTTGGCACACATTGTGAAAAAGAATAAGGGAGATAAAGAAGATACAACATAAGCTAGAAGATCCAGCTTCCTCTCCAGGTCCACGGAAAGGCTAAAATGAAGTAGGTGGTGCTATTCTAAATGTGTAATTCGTGTTAATTCTGAAGAACGACGCTGAGAGGACTTACTCCCTTCAAATCTATTGAGGCAATACATACGCTGTGAACAGATCAGTTTGGGCCTCTTTTCACTAACTACTTGAATCGCACTTTGAGCAACAGCTTAATTGGGGAAGTGACGAGTCGCGGCGCTAAAACCAATTCCTGACTCAGCGGAAGCGCAACTAATAGCCCTTTGGACAAGTATAAAGTCCCCCAAGCTTGTTATATTGATAGTAATCTTCGGAAGGAAACGGGGGATACCAGGTAATGGTCAGCGACAAGGTCGGATTTAGCTCGTTTTGACACAGAGCATCACTGTCTGGAATAAATCGGATGCGCGATTATGAAGCATTGTCCTGTTGACGGAACCTTGGATCGATAACAATTCCTTGGTGCTTAATTTGTTTCCAAGTTAGCAATTGTTTCCAAGTTAGAAATTGTTTCCGAGTTAGCAATTGTTTCCAAGTTAGCAATTTTTTCCAAGTCAGCAAGTGTGTGAAAAAACTCGATGAGAAAAGGTGAGCGGCTCAACCTACGAAGGAAGGAGACGCAGGTTACAAGTCTCGCAATCTTGCCTCAGCTGCTAGTTTGCCATGCAACTGCTTTTATATGCCATGCGTTAGTTCAATGTCGCAGCTCCCACCAACAAAGTTTGTGCTTTTGAACGTAGCGTGTTCTAAGATTTGGACATCCTTGGTATTAACATCGGTTCTCATTAAAATGAATTTAAATGCCAGAAAAGCTTCTTGAAAGACCGAGAACCAAGATAAAAAGTCAAACAGGTACTGTCCCACTCAACACACACTGAACTCAAACATCCCGAAGCAAAGAAACATGTTCGCAAACCCAACATCATAAGAAATGAAACGATGCATGAAACGGTCTTAGATACTGACATATTTGGACAAAAATTGTTGAATGAGCTACATAAACGGAAATTAGTTAGGTCAGAATCAACAACGCCGTAAATTGAACCAGAAAACACACCTCGAAGCTCGCCAACGTGACACCAAACTGCGGACTGCTTCTAAACACACGCGCAAGTCCACCCTTGAAAAAGGCTCGCGGCCCTTCCTCTTTCATAATCTTTCGCGCAGCATCGATCAGACCATTGTACGTCGTCTCCCCACTCCGCGCTGCTACCTGCAACCGCGTTTTGATCACATCTGCCGGGGTTACCAGGTAGGCGGCCGGGATACCAGCAACGGCACCGGCGGTCAGGAGCTCCCCAATCGCCAGCTTCTTTCCGTCCCTGCCCTCGTGGAAAACATCTTTCTTGAGGTGCGCGTACACGGGGAAGTAAATGCCAGAGAATGGAATGTCACGGAGGAGGCAAGCAGCGGCGCCCTTGTAGAGACCGAAAAGACCGAGGCTGCGGACGATTTGCATAGCGCTTTGGCGTTGCGCACCGTGTTTCCGGGCGGCCTCTCCTTGTACTATTTTTGTTCGAATTAAATAAACTATGAATAAACTAAGAATGTAAATACCTTGTAGTCGAATTTTGACAATTTCAAGTGGGTTTGTGAAAACGACTTGACTAGCACCAGCCACGCAACCAGCGAGGATTTCAGCAGACAAGTGAATGGATCCGTCTTGTTGTTTGAACGTGCGGCGGATGAGGTCGTTCATCGTAAGCTTGATGGCCTTCTCAGGTGCAACTAGTTGAACAAGGTTTGAGAACGTTGGTGCTCCTCCCTTCCGGAATGTCGCTGCCACCTTAATACCACCCTAGGGCCACGTTTGCCTCAAAAAAGTATCTACTGCGCCTAAGGACACGCTCTAATCAACCCTGATCTCCTGCGCATCGCTCCTTAAAACCACCTCTCGCAATTCACTTAGACGCTTGCCATGAGACGCTCACACTGCACTGACTCAGTGGCCCAATATTGTAGACATTGGCTCGCTCTCGCTCAATCCATCGGTGTCATTTGGCTCAATCGCAGATATGTACCTCCGACAAGCTGTGGCAAGAGTCCAGAATACAGTCCGACAAAACCCTCGTTCTTTAACACTTGCTTAAAACAGTCCAATGAATTCTTGTAGGCCATTTCTCCAACAACTTTGCGCTGATTTTGCATGCGAGTCTTCACCAAATCTGAAAAACGTCAGTCATGAATGATGGTATGTGTGAATTTGGAAAACGCGCATAAGACAACGAGGTCGTACCAATAGGGTAGACAAAGGTGGCGCCAATGGCACCAGCGACGGAGGCAAGTGCAAAATTGTAGGAGCTTTTGAAGACTTCGACGACGGCCGGGGAGGCATGTGAGCCAAGAATAGAGTCCACCGTGATGAGGGCCCGGGGCGGCGCAACCGCAACCGGGACAGCGGGTGCCAGAGTGGCGAGAATACCGGCACGTTGAGGGGCCGGCGCAAATGAGGTGAGGAGGGAGGTAATGTGTGCCGCAGAGACAGGAACCACGGGACCTTTTGAACTGGTTGAGATTGCCGCGGCAAACAGGACCAGAATCTCGCGATCCGAAAGCTTCTCCTCTTCGTTGATTCCAAGCTCATTCTGAGCCTGAGCAAAGTCGTGCGGTGCCAGCGCCTCGACCGTCGAGAGAGAAGCCGCCACCGCCGCAATCGCGTCGCTGCTTCGCACAATGCGCACGAGTGCCGCGAGCGTGGCCGCGTCCACTTTCGTCTCAGATCCAGTCTCTTCGAATGAAGCACCAGTTAATCGCCTGAGTTCCGATCATGCCACCACACAGCACCCACTTGGAGACGTCAGCGCAATCACGCTCGCGCCGAGACCAAGGCCTAGCGCGACTTCCGTAAGCATACTGGGTTAACCTGTTCCGCACAATCAGTGGCCGTTCTTTAACTCTGACTCGTCCGACAGACTGACCTGTCAAACAAAGGGGGTCGTTGGATAAAAAAAGAAAACAATTTTGTGGCTGGCAAGGCACGTCGCCACTCATGGGGTACTCTATCACACAAACTACCTTCGACGCGAATACTGTCCCACCTTCCCTCTTTATGGCACATCGTTGAAAAAAACTCTGCTTCCTCGTCTCCAAACGATTCAGACTCACTCAATCTCTCCTCGGATTCAGCGTTTCAACACTGAAAAGACATTATCACTCATACTGTCCAATTGACAGCCACTTAGCGTAAGCCTGCATCGTTACAAATTTCGTCACAAACAATCAAGATAACCCAACAAAGAGCTCACCTCGTAGCGTGCATCCTCCTTCTCCCGCTTCAACTCTGATCCAGAAAATTTCTCCCTCCCTCCTCCACTCCCAAGATAGGTACCAACCTTGCCACTTTGTGTTGCATAATAACGATATGTTTCTTGATCCTTTTCGTTCACGGCAAGCACCGGCTCAGCCATATCTGCCTTGGTCACGCGCACGTGGGCATGAAACACTTCATAGTCGGGGTGGTGGTTCTCTCCATATTGCTGTTTTTTGGAAGAGTCTAGTCGTGGCATGCGCATGTGGCTCACAAGAGGAGGTCGGAACTGGGCGACGTATCTGTGTTGGAGGGGAAATAGACTTCGCGGCATAAACCAGCGCAAAACGAGCATATTTACCGTTTATACTCCCTGAGTTCTGCAACGGACACCTGTGGGTCCATCAAACGCATTGATAACGCGCTGGTAGTCCACCACGGTGCCTCCTTGTCTATCTCGGCTTTTCTTGTTGCCGCATATTTTGTTGCGGAATCAATATCGACAATCCCAGCATACACCATTGCTCCCTTCGTCCCTTCAAACTCCGCCATCCTCCGTATTGCACGCACCCACTTGCTAGAGCCTCCTCCGTCCATTTCATAAATGACGAGCCCCCCCGGGCTTCCATACTCCAACGGTCCCTCGCCTCGTACTACCGCCGACTCACTCCCATTCGCACCTGAGATAGGACCTCGTACCGCAAAGGGACTCAAATCTACCACAACTGCGCCAGATCCCGTCCCGGCACCTGCCACCGTCGGCGACCCTGCCCCTGCGGCCGAAGTGGCCCCTGTTGCAGCCTCAAATCCTGCCACAGCAGAGGTCAAAGTTGCCGGGTTCATGTTGCACGCATAGAGGCGGTCAAAGGACGTAACGGTTGCTGGGCGGTAGTAGTCGGAAAAAGCGATATTGCGATCTCTTAAGAGGGCCGTAAAGCGCGCTGCTGTCTCCTCCTCGTCAGCCACTTGGGGGCTGTCTACCTGGTTTTGAGGTGTGGTAGGGTTTTTCCACCAGTTGCGGTAACTCCGCTTCTTGGCCCTGGGGAGTGGGTCCGGATCGTGATGCAGGTAATAGTCTGAAGGTAGATCCCAAATCATCGGTCCCGTTGGGTTTACAATAAAGTTTCCCAGAAAAAGGTTGATAGCATCCTGCTTCTCGGCATCTAGCTTCGGTTTTCAGCACCATCGAATCCCGTCACATATCCATTCACAAACCTGTAAATGAATTGCTGTAAAAGCGCCGAATATTCTCAATCATATCTCTCGAATGACTCGTCCATCTCCCCATCTTGCGATATGTCTCCATAGTGTTCACCAAATGGCTACCTCCATACTGCAAGGCGATCGTGTCTCCGTGGTCCTGGTACATGGCATTAAGCAGATTCGAAGCATCGCTGTCAAAGGGTACGCAGGGATGTGCGAGGACTCCGAGGGCGTACAATTGGTGGCCGAGGGCACTTTTGCCAACCATGAACTGGGCCGCGTTGGTGCGGTCCAAACAGTCAATGCAGTTAGTTCGAAGAATTCCGGTTTGAAGCCGGCCCAAAGTTCGCTGCGGGTGAGCGCCGGGGGCGGTCCTGTAATTGTACGGAGCGTTGGATTGAGTCTATCCCAAGGAGGACAGTCACATACCCTTCGGCGCGACGAACAGCATTCAAATATGGCTCTCTTCCAGCATGAAAGAAACCAGTAACAGCAATCCCCTATTCAACATGGACGCGTCGAACTTCAATTCGCACTGATTTCATATATCTGCTCACCTCTTCCGCAATCCGCTCTAAAGTATGCACAACCTCCCCCACATCCTCACTCTTACTCGCCCTAGCCATATCCCACTCAATATAGCGCATTTTCTCGATGCCAGCAGGTAGGTGTGAATTAAGGTACTCAACAGCCGCCGCAAACTCGGGCAACAGTACGCTCTCTCTCGGCGCTTTTTCTTGCGCCTTGATGAGGTTGAGGACGAGGATTGGGCTGCCATACCGGTCCATGAGATCGGAAAAGTGCAGCGATGTAGCAGTGTAGTAAGGGTCAGAGACGTTAACTGCATATTAATAATTGTGGTAAGACAAATAAGGGTGTTTTTGGAGAATGAGAAGTTTTTCAATCACTCAACGTTCGATGGGTGGTTTGGGCGTCAACTGAGAGTTGTCCTGGGACCAAAAGAGCGGGATAGATCCGCGATGCTGAAGAAAGGAAGTGAAGGCAGGAATATTGCCCGTCTGGATACTGTTGTGTGGGAGCTCAAAAAGCGTTGTGTTGGCGTCGTAGACGATTTGCTCCGTCTCCACTTCGTTCGCCACATAACCCTGCAAGTCGAGCCCAGGAAAGACCAGTAATAAGCAAATGGTTCATGGAGGCGGAAGCGACGAGGCGACTCACATTATCATTGACGCCACGCTTCAAGAACCGCGCACCTGCAAAGAACCGACTTCGTCGCGCAATCAATGCCAAATACACGTCATGGCCGAAGACGGGAATCTTGGCTTGATCCACAAACCCGTATATGACGGGCAGACACCATGCATTGTGTGGGTGTACGTGAGTCGCACCAAATCCATTACTAAGCAAAAAGTGGTTCCAAGTGAACATGTCGTTATACCCTTTGCTGCGAGTCATATTGGCCTGAAGACTGTTTGTGATATCGTATGTGTAGCTGGTTCAACGGGTTGTTTAGTTTCGCGTTTAGTTATTCAAGTTCTCGAACCGGAAAGAGAGCGGATAGCTACCTGAAATAAAAGTTTTTGCTTAAGTCTACTTGGCAGAAAGACTGAACGTATCGCGCCTCTGCATGGAAGTTGTCATACGCGGTATGCACGGGAACCAGGAAGTATCACCATCAGCTGTGGATCGTTTGTCTGCTCTGAAGGGAGCATCCGATACTCCAATAATGAGCGTGTCGTCAATGTGGTAAACGTAATGGCCTCCAATCAAAGCGACTGCGCTCCTTTTTGTTACGACGATAATGTAATATCCTTCCAGAAAGCGAACGAAGCCTGGCAATATGAAATCACATTAAAATTATTGTTTTCACATTTTACGCTGTGGCTGCGGAGGTGACTCTGTTGAGGGAAGGAGTCAAGAAAGAACTCGCGTTTGGAAACCATCACATCCTCTACTCCATTACTCCGTTCTGTGGCGCGTTCCAAAAACAGCAGTTATACTGAAGATTGCGCCCGATTTGCAAATATCGGGTGGGGTTTGACGCTAAACTTGAGGTGCCCCTTCCTATAAGTTCCACCCCAATGCGCTCCCGTGCTTTCATCAGCAACATCGAGAACGAACCAATGATTCCAAAGCATGACGCAACCCTGCGAAGGCCGCCAGTTGCCTTGTTCCCTGACTCAATCATGGCGAGTAGATCCATCATTTCCTGCCGCGTGTACACGATGCCGTCGTCAAAGACGCAGAGTGAGGCATCTGTCGGATCTAGAGCACGCTCAATCTTGAGGATGCGGAAGGAGTCCTTTTGCGGCGAGGATGATGAAGGGGAGCTCAGGTGTGCTTGATACAAGTAGGGGTACCTCGTCGTGCGTTGAGCCGACCATGAAGAAACGTGCACGCGTTTCATAGAGGGTGAGCTTGCTGTCAATGCTAGTTCATGAGCTGGAAACTCGAGGCTGAGCGCGAACAAGGGCCACCTCAACAGTTGCATTTCGCGTGGAGTCCTTTCTTAGCCTTTCTTTTCTTTATACTGTCACATATTGTGAAAGAAATACGATGATTTCCTTTCAATTGGATTCCTTATTCGTTGCTTTAAGCCCCCCACAAATGTCCAAGGATGGGGTCAGTACGATTGTGCTTCAGCCGGTGCAGGATTGGTAAGAGCAATCGTATGATCTGAGTCGTAGAAGACAGGGTATTGATAGAATGTGGCGGGTGGGATTGGTGACCAGCCCAGAATGCCTGTTCCGACTCCAGGATCCTCTAAGCCCTGCTCTTCCTCGGAAATGCTCACATGACGCGTCACAATTAGTTCGTGGATTAGGACTTTAATTGAGCGAGGATCTGGTAGGAAAATCTTTCGAGTCGTCTTTTTTCAATATTTACTGTTACCGTCCTGTTGCATTTTTGGTGCTATCTCGGAGCAGTGCAGGTACGTCCAGGAGTCCTGGATCATGTGTCACTTTTAGTTCTTTCTGGGCGGGTTGATCTTTGCGGCTCTTTCTTTCAGTGAGGAAAGGCAGGCTGGCAGGTAGTTAGGGGCACGACAAGTTTGTTGAGGCGGGAGACGTCATCTGGCGTTTTCCCTCCTCTTCTCGATCCATTATGCCAAGTCGACCGTCACCGATGCCAATAGGTGGTCAAAAGTGTCTAAGAGTTTTCAAAGCAAACAGAAAGATGCACATCAGGCAAGGTCCAGAATCATCCAGAAAGCGCTCAGAAGGCTCATTTTGCATGGCGTGAAAGTGTGTAACTCTCGGCGAAATACGCCCGATCCTCCATCACGCAGAATGCAGCAAAGCTGTTGTATATTTCTTATTATGATAGTATTTATATTGTAACGCAGACCCCAATACGACTGCGGGCCTCCTCTCTTTCCGTGCGCGCATTCAGTGGACTGCGTCGACGCAAGTACCCTTTATGGAGGGTATTGGGACGTTCTTGTTCGGAGGTTTGGGTTCAATGCATGTTGGAAAGGGTTTGGACGCCATAAACGTTTGATACTCGTGAAAAGACGGGAGACACTGATGGAGGCACTGCAGGAGGTGAGTCAGTTGACGAAGGGAACTGCAACCGATGGAACGCAAGAGGAAGCTGCTATGTCCGACGAAGTTTGATCGCTGATCCTTGATGGAAACTGGTTGTGGTGCGTAGACAAAGCCGGACGGGAGGAAGATGAACACGCCATATCCAACATATTCACCATTAGAAGACGGTTTCACTTTTACAGTTCTTTCTATGCTTTTTATTGAGCAATAAACAGCAAGGAAAATTGAAGCACTACACGCCAGATGCATTCTCAGCGGCAAAGCGTTCAGCCCTCTTTCTCTTGCGTTCCTCGAACTCGTCGGCTGTGTTTACTAAGAGCGTGTTTATAATGAAAACTAGGAAAGAAGATCTGCGAAATATACCTCCTCCTGGGATAGACGCTGATTTGGGTCTCTTCCTGCTCTCTGACGCGACAGTGACGGCGGGTGCTGTCGCCGTTGTGCTCGTGGTGGCAAAACGTTGGGCGCGCGCCGTGAGAATGCTGTCGAAGGAAACTTGAACGGAAGCGGGAGTGGAATCAAGCAAGGATGAAGTTGAGTTGGAGGTGTGACCGAAGCGCTGTGCGCGCTTCGAGAGGGTATCCTCTGACACGCCGAGGGGCAGCTTGTTATTGCGAATTACGGGTGCTGAGTTTGGCCTCGTCATTGCGCTTTGAGTAGATGCGGTAGACGCAGCAGTCGCACCAGGTACTGCAGACGCCGTCGTTGCAGCAAGCGGAGCGGTGGTTCTGTTTGGGGCAGAAGCGGGGACACCGAAGCGCTCGACGCGGGCGGCCAACTTCGTGACAAAGTCGTCTTTCGTTGCCTCGATGGCTGGCGCAATCCCCGAAAAGCGCTGGACTCGCAGCGCGCGTTTCTGTTGTTCGGTCATGTTTTTGTTGGTGGCGGTGGTGGTGGTGGTGCGGGCACGAGGGAAAGAAGGAAACTGGCCTCGAAAGTCAGCGCCATGCCGCCCCCTTCCTGACAACCCATCCTCTGCCCCCCTCCCACCGCACAACACACCCTCCTCCGCACCAGTCCACCAGTCTCGATTGCAGCCCACAGATCCAGCGCACGAGAAGCCAGCGTGCGTCCCCTGTCCGTGCCTCGAGAGAGAAGAATCAGAAGCAGAATAAGAAGAAGGAGAAGAGAAGAG
>MU615111.1:0-17438 GCA_025201725.1 Chytriomyces sp. MP71 | reverse complement strand
ATCTACACGGTGCGAAGGAGGGCGATGACGTGTCATGCGTCAGCCGTGATGATGAGTTCGCGTGATCCGTTGTCCAACAGCACTGTTTCGTGGTTCTGTTAATAAATGGAGAAGAAGGAAAAAGAAGGTGAAGGAAGCGGGAAGAGACGGGACCTGCAACGCGCGCGAGGGGTTCCTTGTCGCCAAGCAGTCTCCGCGCGTCTGCGGCCAGGCCGAGGACAGCGTGTACTACGGAGGCGTCTGGCGAGGCGAGGGCGCCAGTCGCCTGGATCCGGGTCCGCATCGGCATTGGGGTGGTGGTGGTGGTGGTGGGTGAGTGCGGTGGTGGGGGAAGGGGGGGTGAGAGAGGGGCGGTGGCTGGGTACCTTGAGCCTGGATGCGTCGCGGCCCGCGAGGACGAGGACCCCGTCTCGCGCGCTTGCACTTGCGAGCGTGCTTGCGAGGGCGGCGCCCAGCTCGTCCGCATCCATCGTCTTTTCTGGATTTTAGTTGTTTGCTTTGCGCGGTGCTGCGATGTCCTCCGACGCCTCGCTCAAGAAGGTCTCCTCCCTCCCTCCTCTCTCCTCCTCCTCGTCCCGTGCTCTCTCTGACCAACGACGACAACAACGGCATCACGCCATCGCCTCCACCACCACCATCGCAAGGCGTTCATCGAGACTCAGGAGAAGCACCAAGTCACCTCGCGCCAACTCGCCAACGTCAGAGCGCAAATAAACTCGAAGGATCGCGACAGAAAGATTGGCAATCTCGCTGCCAAAGAGCTCGCTTCCTTTCCGCCGTCCACAATCGCTTACAAGTCCGTCGGGAAAATGTGCGTTGCGTTTACCCCCTTACTATCCGGAAACGATATCGCGTGTCCTTTGCTTTTAATCCAGAAAGATCGAGTCGAAGTATCGGCGTTTGGGCGGGCGAATGGAAGGGGGGGTGGAAGGAACTCGTTATCGAATCTCCCTTCCCCATTCTCCTCATCCCCTCTTCCAATTAACTTAACCAAACACACAGGTTCCTGCAACAGGATCTGAGTGAAATGATTGCCGGCATGAATAAACGGTCAGAGGATGCGGCAAGCGAAATCAAGGCCCTCGCACGCGCAAACGAAAAGCTGGAGCGCGACATTAAGGATTTGGAGCGGGGTTTGACGGAACTGTTGCAGAGGCGCATGATGTAGAGTCCTCTGAGGAGGGTTTGGGGGGGAAAGATGGAATGGGTGGGGCTTGACCAACGCATGAAGCCTCTCTTTGCTCATCGCTTCATGGTTATACTGTTAATCAATACTGTAGTTTTATTTGGGTCTTTCAACGGGCGAGTCAAGGTTGACTTGAACACAACCCGGCACTTCGGCGCCTTGATTATTCATGGTAAATATCTAGCCACACCCTTAACTCGCGCTCAATCTCTTGGATTATCCACGGTGAAACTGTATAAAGTGTACAAAACGCACAACAGGCCGGAGTCAGAAACAAAGGGACGCGACCAAGACCCTGAAAGAAAACTCACATCCCACGCATCTCAGCTGCATCCCGCAACCTCTCCTCCTTCAATTCCTCAGACACGACACGCGTGCACAGCGTGTCCCTCCAACTTGCCAGCCAAATACCGACCATCACCAAGCGCCGTCTCTCAATGCCGCTCAAACACTCCACGCCGCTCAAACACTCCACGCAACGCGCCCGCGAATAAAGTACGCTGCCACAACCAGTCCCGCATTGATTCCTTTCATGACTTCGCGCCCCATGCTCCCACGCTCGAGGAAAACGCGCCCGTGCGCGACATGGTGCACGACCGAGCTCGTATACATCGAAAAACTGTGCCCGTGGCACCTGCGCGATCCAGTCTAGCTGCGCAGGCTTTGCGGTCGCTGTTATGACGGCATTGAGGTCCACGTCCGGAGCCAGCCGCGTGCAGCTTGATGTTGGTCAGGTGAGACACATGTGCTGCCAACTAGGGCTGAACACGCGGGTGAAGGAGATTTTGGGATGAGGAGGATAAGATGAAGGAACGACGCGAGTCTTTTCATATCTGCTGTGGTTTGACGCACCTGTTTTCAAAGGGGTGCGGAATGTGAGGAGGTTAGCTTTTGCAGAGAGTTGCAGAGAGGGAGTGAGATGGACCTGGAGGAACTCGACGCGTGTCCATCTGGGTGGATTGATTTCCGGCGTTATCTGCGCTGCGTCATTCCTAGACGAAAGTTCCAGCTGCCTTTGCGTTTTGCAGAAGCTGCTTGGACCCATTCCATTACAGGGAGAACATGGCTTTGGAAGCAGCGATGAGTCCAGCGACGCCGCCTTTTGTCGTGGGCGCCACTCCATCCTTTGACCAGTTGCAAGCATCGACATCCGCATGCAATGGGAGCGAGGATGCGTGCTAGCAGTGGGTCGAACAGTGAGGAACAAAGTTCGTGCAGATAGGAAAACTTCCTGAAACGTGAAGTCAGACGTTGGTGTTTACGCAAGTGAGAGAAAAAATGCTTCCATTAAACAGTTCATTCACGTATTGTCTGCCTTTCACTGAGAGGTAAAGGACTCGTTCCACCCAATCTTTTCAACGCACCGTGTACCATCTTCTCCACCTCTGACAATGTATTCGCTTTCCATCTTCGTTTCAAACACAGTAAATGCGATTCCTTTGCGAATGGAGGAGGTGACCAAACAACGTATCGTCAGTGTTGGCTTCCCATATGCTCAACTCAGCTTTCGTCTATCCAACTGCCCATCGCGGTCGTATCTATACAAAGAAATAGATATTGTATACCGTGGCGAGCTCGTGCTTGTGTGCTCCATCGTCATATGCTGCACAAAGTCGTCTCAACAATGAGTTCAACGTTACCGTAATTCCCACGATAAGCGCTAACGCATATCGATATTGAAACGGAACAAGCGAAAGGAGACTGTCAGGCTCACGAGAGCAACTGGATCAGGATAGTATGGCGTTTTCGATGCTTTTGTGAAATTGTCACCTGCAACAAACACACACAACAAAAAAGGAGTTGGCCAATGTCATTCAGAGAGCTCCGCAGCTTCACGGAAAAGATGCGCGCGTTGGGATATCCGCGCTTGATCTCCATGGATTCGTTCCGGCAGTGCAATTTTGAGACAGTTGCAGACATCTTGTTCTGGCTTGTCAAGAAGTGAGAGAAAGCGTCATGAAACTACCCATCGCCGGACGGATATTATTTTGCTGATTCCCTGGTTGTCCAGTTACGACCCATCGTTTGATGTCTTGGACGATATTGACACAGAGCAGGACCGTATCATCTTCATCAAGTCTGTGGCCATGTTTATGGTTGTGTGCGCCTTGTGCCTCCCTTTCTACGAGTTTGTCACTGCTTAATGTCCCCTTACAATCCAAAGGCATCTAAGGCCAACATTAAGCTCAACACGCGTAAACTCTACACAGCCGATGGATACGCGGTCAAAGAGCTTGCCAAAATTGCCACCGTCCTCTATGACGCGAACCGAATCCATAAGAGCGAGGATTTCGTAAGTGTAATTCCTTTCGTTCTCCCCTCCCGAGTGAAACGATCAAAAATCACACACACTCTCACACACGCACAAGGACAACATTGTCCAACCCCCGCTCGACATTTCCTCGCGTCTCGCCCAACTCCGCTCCTGTCGCACCCTCGCTCTCGCCATCACAGAGAACGGCAGCAAGCTCTACGACAGCCTCCGCCTCGAGCTGGAGCTCCGCGACACGCGTTCGGTCGTCATTTCTCGGCCCTTTGATTTGCGTAGCATGGAGCAGGCCGTCATGGGCGCGATCGAGGCGCTCAAGGCGCAAATTGCCGAGACAAGGGCAGGGTTGGAAGGGTTGGCGGCGGACGAGCATAACCTAGTTGCCAAGATTGAGAAGCGCAAGAGCGAGTTAGAGCGCGCAGAAAAGCGGTTGAAGAGTCTGCAAGGGGTCCGGTGAGCCCTCTGATTGATGTCCTGGTTTGCAAACCCTATAACTACTCATTCGCTCAACCAGACCCGCATATATGGACGAATACGAAAAGATTGAAGTGGAACTCGTGAAGCTGTACGAGGTGTATATGGACAAGTTCAGAAACTTGGCTTACCTGGAGCAGCAGTTGGACGAGCATGACAGAATCGAGCAAGACAAATTTGAGGTGAAGCCCCGTGCCACCATTCAGGTAAAAACCACTTAATATCTCTGAATAGGAAACGGAGCAGTCCCTCAAAAAGATGCAAACGCGTTTGAGGGAAGAAGAAATGCAACTGCTTCGCGGCGACAAGGAAATCCACGAATCCGTCACGGGAAGGCCCAATCGGCCACACGCTGCTGGTCGCCGCGACCGTATGAAGAAGACGGACATGGAAGATTCAGATTCAGATGCAATGGGGGAGAGGGATGGCAGTGATGTGAGCTTCAGTTCTTTAACTATCGATTTGACACTATTTTTTGGCAGGGTGACGATGTTTCGGTAGGAGTTTCTGAGGGAGGTTCAAGTGAAGCGGACGAGGAGGAAAACAAAGGTGATGTCCGAGACCGCCGTCCTGGAGAAGGATCGAGAAAAAAAGAGGGTGGCCCCGGTGGAGGCGGGTTGGCAGGTGCTATTGACGACAAACTGTCGTCTCAAGACTTGATTGATCGTAAAGAAGAAGGAGACAGTGATAGTGCGCTGGACGACGATGAGCTAATTGATGACCACGAAAATGATGCCCATGGAATTGAGGATGACGAAGAGGACGACGAGAGCGACGACGACGACAACGACTTCTAATACGTGCCAATTGTTGAAAAAATGAAGCAATTGGGATCATTGTATCTTATTTACACTTCATTGATTGAAAAAATCATGGTAACTCGAAACAACCCGTTGCAAGTCCCGATTTGATGCCAAGATTGGCAAAATCTCTTTCAAAAGACCACGCTTTGCCATTCCCTACAACGTTGTCAGAAACCTGGAGTAACCCGCGACGGAGAAACTCACCATGACATCTCCACTGGAGGCTTTCGCGTCCAAGCTGCCCATCAAATCATCACAGAGCTCCTTCACTTTGGAAACAACACCTTCGTCTGACAGCTTACGCGCATACAGCAACAACCAGTTCCGGTAGTCTGCCGGAAGGCCAAGAATTGAAGCACAAGCCATTCCGAGCTGGAAAAAAACCGATACAAGTGTTTGACTTCAATAAACACAGCCGGAAATCCATCGGCGAACAACTCACTTCGGCGCGATCCACCAAATCAGAGTTTTTTCCCAACACTTCCGAAACAGGCATCTTGAATCCCGCCGCATTCACACCCGCGTCCGTCCCAAGCCGCCGATCCGCATCGAAACCACGCACATTCATCCATACCTTCATATCATAGTGAAACACAAATGTGTCGCCCGCAGATGTGGAGATGGCCGGTTTCCCGTCACTTCGAATGGATGCGTTGAGAAGTTTGAGACTGTTAGTTTCGCCGCTGCTCGACTTTGAAATGAGGGGGGTGATAGGCTCGTTGGTGAGAAGATTGCTCTGCTTGTGGATATTCCTACACGGCAGTGAGAAAATGCACCAGAGCTCGGAAAAGGCTCACCAAATATACATGCAGCAATGAGTCAAAATCACCATCAAGTGTTCACCATTCGTGCTAATGAAGGAAACAGGCGAAGGGAGCGCCATAGGCGGAATAATCCTGAGAGTTATATCGAAGTGAGTTGTCGCCAAATGAATGACAGCAACTACCTCCTCCCGGCTGCTGAAAAGATATTCACGCTCGCGTCAAGACAAGCCGCCACCCAGAACTCAGAGCTCCCCACGATCGCGATGACATATGACGGAAGCGAAACAGTAAACGAAAGCTCTCCATTCCTCGATCCATGAATCTTCGCATCTTGTCTCGCATTGTCCAGGTTCACAGCCTCCAAGTTCAAGACCGTGGAGCCAGTTGAGATTGGGACTACTAGCCGTGGCTTTACTGCTGGAATCGCCAGAAGTCGTGTGGGAGGAGAGACGCCAGTGTAGGTCGGAAGAATGTACGAAGCTTGCTTCTGAAGATGCGTCAAACATGAAGTGCAGCCAAAAAGAAAAACCACTCACAGATGCATTTTCCTGTGATGCTCCTTCTTCACCCGCCTTTCTCTTAGTGGCGCCAGCTCCGACAGATACGGTTGGTATCCCCACTCCATTATTCAATCCAATGCTTTGTTGCAAAGCAACTCCCGCGCCAACCGTCAACGACTGCGAAAGAGTATAAGACAAACTCTCCTTGGCGGAATCAAAAGCAGAACAAACCGCGGGCTTCAGTGGCGAGTTCCCACTCCGAATCAAAACAGGTTGAATCCGCTTCTTGCCATCCTTCGTCCGCGACTCCCGCTGCTTGCCCATCTGAATCACGTTCACCTGCTGCGCCAGGGCAGTCGCTGCATTCTCCACTCCACTCTTTGGCTTCTTCGCAGGTGACCCAGAGAGACCAACTCCGTTGCTCTCCATAGCTTTGAATGCGTCTTCCAGTGCCAGTTGAGTCGTGGACTCGGGCACAGCCTGCTTTACTTTTTGAAATCCATATTTTGAGAGGGCCGTTTCCTTATGTTAAGACGAAATTTAAGATACTTGAAAAGCGGGATTGATATAAAATTACCGTTTCCTCTGCCGAGACGGGGACACCAAATTCAACCTTGCTAAAAGTCAGGGCACTCACAGTGCCATCGTACGAGCATGCAAACAACGTAAATCCATCGCTTGACCTAAAGTTTTCACGGACTTGATTGAATGAAACCCGTGTGGCGCGGCATGCATTGTAGACAAGAAACGCACCAGGACAAATCCAAAACACTATGCTGAAAAACATCCATGGTCGAAGCGGCCGAGAAAGATCGCGCCGTCCACCAAACCGAAACTCCGCGATCCTGGCCGCCAATCGCGCACACAGATGAGGCCACTTTCCTTGTCGAATCCTCCCCAGCGTCCGATTCTGGCAATTCAATCTCGAACGTGATCGGGTTAAAGCACTGGAACAGACGGAAAAGGCGTTGTTAGATTGCGAAAACAGTACAAGCACGACTTACTGCAACTTCGATTGGTGCTTGGTGCCCAACCAAGGATACGTCGGACGCCCAGGTGTCGCGGTTGATGATGGGTGCCACGGGCATGTTTCCATTTTCTCCATTCGCGGTGGCGATGCAGCTTCCGTCAGGAGACCAGCTCAAGCGACGGAAAAACGTGGTTGAGGAGGCTTGATTATAAGGCTCCGTAATTTCGCGTTCCACGACTGTACAGAATATCAGGTCAGCATGACATCATTCGTAATCGTACTGAGATATCTTCACCCCAGTCCGATGTTCTCCAGATTTTGACAGTTTTGTCATCAGACTGCGTGGCAAGGTATTTGCCAACGGGATCCCACGTCACGCCCTTGACAAAAGAAGTGAATGCATCTAGCTTTTTGAGCTTTTCGAACGTGTTTCCGTCCCAAATGTATACGCGCGAGTCGAGACCGCAGGACGCAAGGTACTCGTTGTTGGGCGACCAAGCCAGATCTGCCACGTCCGAGTCGTGACCAAAGAGCACCTTGACGGCGCGCCATTGTTCCACGTTTGCTGAATTCGCGGAATTCTGGCCGAATGTGGCGGCCTTGTATCCGGAGCTGGAAGGGGCAGGGGGGGAAGCGGGGGAGCGGGAGGGGAAGTGAGAAGCGGTTGTGTTTTGTGAATGGCTGGTACCCACCCGTCCTCGCCCCAAATGACAATCTTTGCGTCGTCGGATCCACTAGCTAAATACGGTGCGACTTTAGCCAACAGTTTTTGTGGTTTGGTTATTCTCACCGAGAAGCCGCCCATTCCCGCAACTAAAGCGTACACACAACACGGCGCCCGAGTGCAGCGACAGCGTCGAGAGCAGCCGTGGCTCGCTCGCGTCGGTTTCGGCATCCACATCCACAATCGGCTTCACATTCCACAGCTTCACTTTGGCGTCTGCCGTAGGATACTTTGAGTGTCCAGCCAACGCGTCACTCCCTCCCCCCAGCCTCATGAGGCCTTTTCTTACCCTGTCCGCCTGTCGCCAATCGCATCCCGTTCGGCTGCACGTGGCATGCGTAGATGGGCAGCTTGCGCCCCTTCTCCCCAGGGTGAGTGACCCACGCGGGGCTCGAAATGATCATTTCTTATATTCTTTCTCGCCCCCCGACGTCGCGCCGCATGCTCTTCCCTCACGGGGAAGTACACTACTGATTTTTAATTGTCGCAGTCTCCACTTCGGCGAACTAATAAAAAAATTGTGCGATTGTGTTTGTTAACTGGTTCACAGTCGTAAACAAAAAATGGACCAATGAGAGTGCGAGAAAGTTTCCATCACTGGAAAAAATGGAACAAACCATTATTTTCGTCCAATTCAACGTTTATTTCAAAAAAGTCATTTTACTACTCAAGATTCACAAACTTCAACCCGCACGCAAACAATTAAGTGCTCCAATCAAATCAATCGCGGCCACGCCAATGAGCAATCAATGCCTCCATCTCACGTTGTTTTTTGATGATTGCGTCAAGGTCTGACACACCGAGCTTGGCTGCCAAGGGAACAATCCCAGCGGGGGTGTGATAGCTCGGGTCAGCTTCGCAAGCATCATTGAGGCAAACAGATGCGGGATAAGTGTCGAGAGTTGTACCTATGCTGCCTAGTTTTGCTGTTCATAAAGGTTAGGAAAGTATAGAGTTAAAGTGATCATAATCATACTGATTGTCAGCCAAGCCTCCAAATTCCATCAAGTCCACGCAATCGATCCCCGTCACCCAATAAATGCCTCCCCTTAAGTTGGTTATCCTCTACTTTAGCCTCCTTTTCCCAGTTGTGAATATCTCCCCAACATATTCCACGTCCCATCCTTTTTTGTTTTGATGGTGTATTCGCAAACGCGTCGCGAGCCTCCTTGCTCTGTGACTCCAACTTGGACTCCCAGTACTTGGTTGCCTCGGCAGTAAGGACAACACCATTATTGATGCCATTCTTGTAGTTATTGACAAAAACATGTGCGCGGGTAGGGTCATAATTTTGTATCAGAAGGCGAATGAGTCTCTTGCACTTGTCTGGATTCATATCATTGAACAAACTGTTTGTTGTTAAACAGTAAATTGTGGCACTTAGCATATTTAATAAGTTTGGTAAATCTCACTGTTGCGCCCAAAGACATGCGAGGACAGTAATTTGACCTCTCTCATAGTATGAAAGTAGCTGAAGGCCAATCCTGTTGATAGAAGATTGATCAAACTTTCCATATGCCGCAAACACCACTGGGTGCCTAGTCCAGTAGCAGTTGAAACTCTTCGTCGTCACTTCTGAAAGTATAAAACTCAATATCATCTTTGGAGAGGGAGTCATCGCATTGTGGTCATCAACAAGACTGTCACGAATTATGCGACACACAAAACTGTGGTTAGTGGTAGGACTTATGACTCATTTTGTGCAAATGGACAAATTAGACGCAAGAATCCATATGAAAGACTCCGTTTTGACAAAATCCTGGTGGAAATAGAGTCAGTGAAATGGTTATGAAGCATAACCAAAAGCAGTCCTTTCAGATGCATGGTTCCTTTAATGAGAGACTCAACCTGCACCATATATTCAGCCAACTTTATCTCGTAGTCATCGTCATTGATAGACACAAAGCTTAATATTTCAACAACAGCTTCAAGTAGTGGGCGATTCTTTTAGGTAAGAGCAAGAGCCTGGAAGCAAAGATATTCAGTAAAGAAAATCAATTACAATCATCAATCAATTCAGCTTTCATGGCCAGCAATCAATACAAAATACAAACCTGAATGATAGATTCTACGCGAAACAAATCAAAATTATAAGAAAGATTTTTGTTGGAATACAAATTGGAAGGAGAATTGGGAAATAAACTCACATTGGCATTGAAAAATGTTTTGATACAACTGCCGCTGTGAACGTTTCCATAAGTGAACTTTTTGGCCATAAACGCAGTTCGATCCCCATCCTGCCAAACACATCTTTCGTTGGAAGTGCCACAAAGATATTAACCTTGTCCATCTTTTAAAACATCGAGCCCCAGTTTGTTTCCCGTCATGAAGAGCTTGTTTGTCACATGAGCATGAGCAAATGTAGACCAGATCGCAAAAAGTGTCTTGGAGGCGAGGGGTCTTGGGTAAGCGTTGATCGGCAGAAAGGAAAGAACGTGTGTAATCAACTTAGGAGGAAGGGCGTGCATGGTGGTTCTCGGGGGTGGCGCAGCATGCAACGCTGTGCAGCGGGCAAGCTCTGTACCGAAGGAATTTGAATCCGCGAGATATGGATTCCATCAGGGAAGCGAGATGGTGGTAACGATGCTTGGAAAGACATCCATGTTCCAAATGTTCGGTGCCGAATCAAAAGTCTTACAATGCTGGGCCCCGACAGGATTGAGGACGTGCATGCGGCTTTGTGGGCATTAACCCATAGCATATGTAATCCTTTGAGCTGTGTCTTGATGACGAGAGCGTGAACAGGGTGAGCATCGCAAAGGGAAGATGAGCGGTGGCGCAAGAGGCGATGCTTTGCGCGACGGAAGCGGATGCAGCAGCGGCATGCGCGCAAATCGTAGCGTATCGTGCGCAGCTGCACGCGTACAACCTGGCGCGTGACGCGGCGCAGGGTCGTCGCTGATCGCACCGGAGAGACGGTCGCTTGCGTTCACGCACGTATGGGTCTCCATCTCGACGACTGAAGAGCTCCCTTTGTTATTCTCCTTCATGCCTTCAATTGAATGAAAAATTGAATCACAACACAATGAGTCACCAAGGGTTCCGTCTCGTCACCTCAGCTTCCTTATTGGCTGCTGCAGCTCCAGCAGCAGCACTCCGACCCAAGCTCGTCGTGTTTGACGCGATGAGGCACGAGATAAAGTATTTGAAGAAGGCCGCAGATCGGCACGGCGCTGGCCTCGAAACTCAGATGCTCAACAATATCAAACTGTCACCCGAAACAGTCGATCTGGCTAAAGGTGCAGCCGCGGTATCGGTGGTATATTCATCTTATTCGTCATGCGGTAGGCATGGATAACTCTTCCTGTGAATGCAGTTCGTGAATGATCATGTTGACTCAACCATACTGACCCGCTTGAACGAACTCGGAGTCAAGCATGTCGCAACACGAAGTGCCGGTTTCAACCATATTGATACTGTCGCTGCAAAGCACATGGGAATCGCGGTGTCGCGCGTACCCGCCTACTCGCCACATTCGGTTGCCGAGTTCGCAGTTGCCCTAATTCTGGCTGCCAACAGACGTGTCGTCACCGCCGCTTCGCGCATCAAACAGGGAAATTTCTCTCTAACGGGTCTAGTTGGATTCGATCTGCACGGAAAGACTGTGGGCGTGGTGGGGACAGGAAAGGTGAACAGGAACAATCGATTCCATTCAAGCACTCAATACCAAACCGAGTCTCCAGATTGGCCAATGTTTCATCAAAATTATGCTCGGATTCGGCTGCCGCATCCTTTGCCACGATCCTTTCCCTTCTCCAGAAGTCGCCGCCTGGCCCAACGTGACCTACGCGCCCCTCGACACCCTCTTTACAGAATCCCACGTCCTCTCCCTTCACTGTCCCTTAACCCCAGAAACCAAGCATCTCATAAACGAAGACTCCCTAGATCGCATGCGCGACGGCGTGCTTCTCGTCAACACTTCGCGGGGCGGGCTTATTGACTCGCTCGCGCTCATCCGCGCCCTCAAGGTACAGAGAGTGGGTGCGGCCGGGCTGGATGTGTACGAGCATGAGGCGGACATGTTCTTTGAGGATCATATGGATGCCGGGGACGCGTTCTTTGTGGATAAGTCTTTCGCGCGCTTGCTCTCGTTTCAGAATGTCGTGATTACGGGGCATCAGGGGTTTTTGACGCATGAGGCACTCGAGAGGATTATGGACACCCTGTTTTTGAATGTCCGGGCCTTTCTGCTATTGTCTCCAGACACGGATGAAGAGAAAAGCATGAGAAAGGCATTGGCTGGAAATTTGGTATTTTGATGCTGTGGAGGTCTTTGCTTCTCGTCTTTGAAGGTTTGTGATTTGCCAACAAAACTTTTGAGAACTCGATCCGGCCATTGTTTCTCCTCTCCGAATGGAAAGGCCAAGGTTACATCATACAAAGTTTGCACTCAGAAAATCGATTTGCTTTGAACTCGATTTTACGTAAGCAATTCCCACCACACAGGCACGGAATCAGTTAAAGCTGGAAATCCTGGCGCAACTTAAAATGCGCGATGTTCCAAGTCGCTGTCCAGGCGAAGCACGAAGCAATTGTGACAAGGGAGAGAACTTCAGGGAGCAACAACGAAGAAAGAGAAAGCATGCTTATTTGTCTATTCTAATCTTTTCCTTCTTCTTTCAGAGAATAATGGCAATGCAGGTGGTGGGGTGGCCATGCCACATTGAACAATGGAGAAATTGTGGGTTGCTTTGTCAGCGTGCGTCGATCAACTTTAACGCACAAAAACCGAGGCACAGGCTCACCATCCAGCTAAAAAATACATTGAAACATGCCCATCACGCAACCTGGAACGCAGCAAATGCTGGCAACTCTCTCCTTCAAGGAAACCATCCACGAGCACAACGAAAGAGTGAAGCGAGCCTCCTCGTCTTCAGAAGGCGACACTGTTTCCATAGCTCTGTCCACCACCAGCACCACAATGTTCTTCAAGAAAAAAGCGCTCTCGTCTTCATCTTGAATCTTGAACGTTATGAACGAATGCATTTGAATAAATACTGTTGCCGCCCACATTCACTCAAACCAAGCTTCTCTTCATTTTTTTCGAGCAAATTGCAAAACTTACTCTCCAGTCCTCGCATGTATTTCATGCCTTTCGACCAAAGAAACCGTTGGATGTGTTGCTCGAACGGGTCTCCAGTCTTCACCACTCAGAAACTGGAGCAGGATACCGCGCGTTCAAGTCAACAAGATGCGTCTTTCAAGGTGTTTGAGAATTGCATTACAGTATTAGAGCTGACAGTCCATTCCAGAGTGTGTCCGCGACCAATGCTCTCGAGTTGGCCGCTTCTGGTTCAGAAATCCTGGCAGAAGCGTCAATGGACAAACGCCAAACTATGAGTCCGGTCTCGAAAAACTGCCATACAAGGGGAATGGGAACCGAAGTTGTGCACGTCTGATCCCGGACGACTCTTTTCAACGGCATACAGGTAACCACTCTCCAAGATTTTGTTTTTCGGATGAGTGAGTTTGAAGCTGGAATAAATTCGAGAGTTGCAGGTCACCCTGTTGCTTCAATGGAGAGTCTTGAAAGTAGTGCTTCAGGTGAAGGAGGAGGCGCGAGTCAAGGATTAGTGCGTATGGAGAGAATTCTGAATCCAACCTGAAAAAAAGTATCAATGGTTGTTAGAGGGCCCAGCTTTTGCTTCGATGTTTTGCCCCTGACGAGACTTTCGCAAACCACCGCATTGCCGTTGGTCGTCGCGTTCTAAGAAACTGCGAAATGCCTTCAGGACTCATATTGTGTCGCTGTAAACTCATTGGACTCCCGCTGGCTGCGCGGGCTGCAGTTGCGGGCTTGGAGGAATGCGGGATGCATGTGGAGGAATATTTTTTTCAACAGTGAATGAGTTGACGGCTTCTTGCTCGAAACTAATAACCGTAGTTCACTGTTATCGACACCACAAAAATCAACTTCCATCAAGAATCATCAAATGAAAGGCTCGATGGTAATCTCCAAAGCACTGGTTGCGAAGGGAACCTCAAAGTTCTGGCACACCTCAAGGTGAACGATACCAATGCGAACAATATTTTTTCCGTAGCAGAATACGTCAGCGCGACGGCCTGGGAAGAATGTTTCGTCTACAGCAAAAATCAGTGCACTGCACGAGGAACCAAGAAACACTCACTATCCGAATCCTGAATGTAGTATCCGTCGTTTGATCCATTATAAATGGGAACGTTGAGCATCAGCATAACGCGGTCAAGCATACTGTGGATCAACTGTTGTCGGCATGTCAGGCCAGTCACAAAGTCTTAGGCCAAACTCACCTCAAATCCAGAGTTTTTCATGTTGCAATAAACAAGTGCCATGAATCGAGTCATCTTTTAGAACGACGTTGCTCACTTCAAAAACTTTGAGAGGAAGGGGCAGTTTCTTGTTGCTGTAAATAGTCTTCATGAGACCCGGAAGCAGGCTCGTTCTAACAACCTGAGAGGGTACAGTCGTTGGATTGATAGTCCCAAGAAAATAGGATTAGTCTATGCACCTCGAACTCGATTGAGGCCGGGTTAGCGAGCTTCACAGCTGTCGTATTGTCGTCAATTTTCTTCAAGAATTTGAAGTTTTCATCATGCAAGCACTGGTCACGCCCGTAAGTTTAGTTTGTGTCCCGCATGAATTGCCAATGCAACTCACCAAAATGAAGGGCAGCACCTCCGTGTAACCACTCAAAGCCAACTCCTTCCGAATTTGGTCGCTAAGTTTGTTAACAGGAAACATAGCTCCGGGGGTACTCGCTTTAGGCATGGTCTTGGGCACGTTATTAAATCCGTAAGAAACGGCCACATCTTCCATGATATCAACCGGATGCAAAATGTCACTGCGCGTTGCTGGGGCTTTGACCTTGATGGCCTTGTCGTTTGCAGCACTCGCGGTGGCAGTGAGACCCATCTTTTCTAGGAATGTCATCATTTTCGCGCGAGGAAGTTCGATTCCAACTAGCTTGTTGATGTAGTTGGAGTCCGTTTCGAAAGTGCGAAGGGAGAGGTCAGGGTAAAGCACGGATTCACCATCGGTTTGAACTACTTCGACTGGTTCAACACTGTCATATTTCCGCAATCAGATCAGCACGCATGACACATTAACAGGAAAACTAACGTGAATTTCTCCTTGCAGTACTCTGAAAACGTGGTAACAACGGTGTTCAAAACAACTTTGGCCTTAGTCAAGTCGGTCGCTGTACATTCGATAAAAACGTTCTTGGTTGCGAGTTTGATCTTGCTGTGGTCGCTGTTGATGATCGGCGGCAGTGAGAGCACACGGCGTTTCGCGTCGAACACGGGGTACACTGGGCTACCGCGAATGATGGAGAGAAATTTGCTCAGTTTGCGGTCGTTCTGCAGCAACAGATGAAATTCAGCGAGGACTGGAACATCTGCAGCGCGTAAGAGCCTCATAAAAAGTCATCAGTTCTTCGCCGTTCATGGATTTTGTTTGGTTCAAAGGAACAAAGTTGATATCGCGTGGCGGCAACGCTTCATAAGTGAATGGTCCTTCGATTGTGTCCAAATCATGGGTTCAAATAGCGACAAGCGTTCTCCGTCTGGCAGTAGCGCCGCAATACATTCAGTCAGAAATCGAAACCCCATTCTGAGAACCCAAACCTGCAAATGTTGGCATGAAGCTTGTCTTGAAGATCAATGAAGGAATTGTAATTGTCCTGCGTGAAGGTGATGTTTCTCAGGACAGCAGCCACGACAAACTTTCTGATCATTCCGGTCTGGGGAAGAAGGACATTAAGGCGCTATCTTATCGTACAATTTCGGTCAAATGTCACCTCTGGCTTCACAGTAAGCTTTTGGGGCTTGGCGGCCGGAACGGTTTTGTAAACCGGGGGCTTTTGCTTCTCCAAGAAGATGCTCAATGCACGAATGATTCCTTCCGCACACAGCATATCATATCTGATATCAATCAGAAACCATTCATCGTCGGGAAAGCAAAATCAAGTAGCCAGTCAGACTTCGATTGCGGAATCAAGCAGAGCCACGGAATACCTATTTGCCGGGATATCAATTCTGTAAATGAGTCTATTGGAAAGCTCCTTGGCCTTCTCAGCTCCGACTTCTTTTGTGGCCATTTCGCGCTCAGAGGTCTGCACAATTGTGGATGACGTCAGTCAGCACTTCCCCTCACACCAGAGTCGCTGGAAGGCATCACCTCCTCCTCAAGCTCGATTCCGTAGTCAAAACACAGTTCTTCGAATTCCTCTTTGGCTAGAAGGTGGGTCGACGGTTAGCAAGCCAGACTGCGAAGCAAGGTGGACAGGAGAAGAGCCGCATGCCATTGCCGTCTTCCCGAGTGCAATGCACTGAAACTCAACTGTACTCGCGTCCGAGACCCTTGATGTCCTTGTCACAGTCGGCATCGTTGCTTTGACTGCTTTTCGTCCCAAAAGTGAAAATCATCTTGAAATGGCTCCAGTTCCCCCCCGCCACAAAGTCGTTATCGTCGGTGCGTCGTCGCTCTCCAGAACCAATAACAGACTGATTGGGGTATCGCAAGATCGAGTCTCGTACTGACGGCCTCCACTCGCAGGTTCTGGTCCTGCCGGTCACACCGCCGCCAGTGAGAACGTTGCCTTCTCGGCCGGAACATTTTAGACGTGCTAATCGTTCATCATAGTCTACTTGGCGCGCGCCAACTTGAACCCCGTTATGTTTGAGGGTTTCCTGGCTGCTGGTTCGTGTCGCCCTTATCTGCACGTCCCGCTTTCGGTGCAAGCGCAACCCGTGCCCCTTACACGTGAATCTTGGAGAGTGACGGTTGTTGTGCGGAGGCGAGGGCTTATGTGGCGAGAACAAAGGACTTGTGACTGGACAAGCACGATTGCTAATCTTAATCCCGTGATTTCAAATGCCCTTAACACCCGTCAAACATATTCAGGAGTTGCCGCCGGAGGTCAATTGACTACCACGACAGAAGTCGAGAACTTCCCTGGCTTCCCCGAGGGTGCGCCTTCCTAATGTTTCTGCAAACTTTCCACACGGTTTGACACGTTTTTCCCTCGCGAAAGTATAGGTCTTAGCGGCCCTGAGCTGATGGACCACATGCGAAAGCAGTCGCTCAAGTTTGGTACCTCCATTGTGACGGAGACGATTTCCAAGGTGGACCTGTCTCAGTGTACATTTAAACTCTGGAGGGAAGGGTACGAATCTGACTCGGTACGTAGCACTCTTTCATTCAGCAGATCTGATGGGAATGTTTGGCAATGTAGGCCTTTTGAAAATACGAATCAAACTCCAACTTTGCCTTCACACAGGCCGTCATCTTAGCCACAGTATCGTGATCGCGACCGGCGCCACCGCCAAGCGCATGCACATTGCGGGTGAGGAAACCTTCTGGCAAGCCGGCATAAGCGCTTGCGCTGTCTGCGACGGCGCCGTCCCCCATCTTTCGCAACAAACCCCTTGTCGTTGTGGGTGGAGGTGACAGCGCCAGCGAGGAAGCCACGTTCCTCACCAAGTATGCGCCCAAGGTGTACGCGCCTGTGCGTCGCGAAAAGCTGCGCGCGAGCAAGGTGATGGCTGACCGGCTGTTGAAGCATCCCAAGGTAGAGGTGCTATGGAACAAGATCCCCGTGGAGGCCAAGGGAGATCGATTGTTGAAGCAACTCGTGATTGAGGATACTGTTACGAAGGAGCGGAGCACCTTGGATGTGAATGGTCTATTTTATGCCATTGGCCACAAGCCCAACTCGGACTTGTTTGTTGGGCAAGTCGACTTGCACGAGACGGGCTACATCAAGAC
>MU615110.1:0-17453 GCA_025201725.1 Chytriomyces sp. MP71 | reverse complement strand
ACGTTGCAATTGAAGTCTTCGTATCCGGCAAACAGCAGGCGTCCTGAAATGCTGAACGCTACTGATGTGATACCGCAGAGGATGTTGTCGTGGGTGTATTGCATCAACTCTCGGTCTGCTCTGAGATCAAAGAGGCGGCAGGAGGCGTCGTCGGAGCCGGAGCCGAAGGCTTGGCCGTCAGGAAAGAATTGGACAGCGTTGATGTCGGATTCATGTCCGGTGAAGGTTTGCACACAGCGGCCGGATCGAATGTCCCATACCTTGAAAAATCATTAGGTCGCAGGAGTAAGCGTACTTCGAAAGGGCTAACCTTGGCGGTAGCATCACAAGCGCCTGAAACAAAAATATTTTTGTCTGGGGAGAGGGACAAGGACATGACATCTCCGGTGTGGTCCGTGAATTCAAGTGTTTTGACACCAGCGTCAATGTCCCACAACATACACGACATGTCTCCAGACGATGTGATGATTTGACGGTCAGAGATGAACCGGCAGCAAGACAGATACCCAGTGTGTGCATTCAATTCGCGCGCAACCTTCACGCTGCCTTCCTTCGTCTTGAGGTTGTAAATAGAACACAAATTGTCGAGACCTCCGCAGGCAACGTAATTCCCTGAAGGGGCATATGCACACGTCATGACCCAGGAAGAACGGAGCGGGATAGCGTGGATTTTGTTCGTTGTGAAGGAGTCCCACACAATCAATTTTCCATCTTGAGAAGCAGAAACAAGGTGGCGCTTGTCACACGCCCAGTGCATGGCATAGATTTTTGCAAGATGCCCTTTTAGTGTACGGCGAACCTTCATTGACACAGCGGTGAGCTTTTCTTGGTCCGCAGCGACTGCTTTTACTGATGGGCAATTTCATTATCAGAGGGGCTGCGTAAACATTGTGAACACAGACTAACATGTGGTGTCAGCAAGGGCATCTTTCTTTTGCTTAATCTTTTCCTTGAGGGCCTCAGCTTCCTTCCGTGCAGCAGCAATTCTATCTGCGATATCACCCATTTATCTGTACCTATCTAGTTTGCTTTAGTAATGAAAGGGCGTTTTGAATCAGTTGTTCTCGACAACTGTTAGAAATGCCTGTTCCTCCCAACCCATCGTTCAGTTTCTCCTCCTGCCCTCAGAAGCTGCCTTATATAGTGAGTCTACCCCTTGAAATATCGAAATGTTCCGTGATATCCACTTCTCCCCACATCGGTTATTGTGATCGCGACAACAATTGGGAAGGGTGGGTCTTGTACTCACGTTGAACTAAACGAAACAATGTAGGGAAAGGTTAGTATTTAGCAGACGCGCACCATCGCACCAGAGAAGAGTACCTAAGATGTTTTTCCTTTGCTTTTTGTGGGTCCCACGTGTCTGTGTTAGATTGTGTAACAGCAGTTTAGTTGACAGAGCTGGTTGAAGCACTTCAATACGCCAGCGACCCGACGGCGGTTGAAAAACCACACTCTCAAGGAATCGGCTACAGGTTTCGCACCTGTATGGTCCCTCAGATGGTTGAAGGGGGTGATTGTGTATTGTCAGAAAGGGCAGAAGAACAATTTTAAAGCTTCCTTCATTGTTCCATGCGATAGGCCGCCCGCCCACGCTCTTCTCTTCCTTAAGCCAGATTATATATCAATTTCACTCTATTAAATTCATTTATACTGGAAGATCTAATCTTCTCGTCACAAAAATTAAAAAGCGGCTCCGTCTGACATGCGAGCCTTGAATATTTCATTTTGATAAAAGACAGTACCGGAAAAAATGTAATTTGCGAATATGTTCGTTTAAGAATTTTGCGGAATGAATGTGTGCGCGTATTCTTGCAAGACATATGGGCGAGTGTGAAAGTTCGAATCAACGCAAACTTGGCTAATGTCATTGAATGTCAGGTTCCCTCCGAAAGACGGAGATTTGAAACATGCCTTCGTATATGAGCGTCAGACGCCACGATTCACTCCACCTAAAAAAAGAAAGCAATCCGTTGTGTCGCACCGAGCTGATTCCTTAGTAGATGATCACAACAATGGAACATTTTCTCAGCAAGTTTGAGCTGAGAGAGACGCTTGGGACGTGAGTGTGTTGCCATGGCATTGTAATCGATCTAATACCAATCGACACTAGTGGTGCATTTTCTGAAGTCAAGCTCGCAACTGAACGTGCCACGGGCAACAAGTATGCAATTAAGATCATCGATAAAGCGAAATGCAAGGGGAAAGAGAGCATGATTGAAACCGAAATTTCGATTTTGCTTCGGGTCCAACATGAACATATTGTCCAGCTTTACGAAATGTTTGCCATCGAAAACAAGATCTATCTGGTCATGGAAATGTACATTGAATGCTCATTGTTGGATGCACTTTATATGAAATGACCTCCACTTTAGGGTCACGGGTGGAGAGTTGTTTGACGATATTGTTTCAAGGGGAAAGTACAATGAACAAGATGCCGCTCATGTGATTCATAAAATTCTTGGCGCGGTGGATTACCTCCATAGTATTGGAATTGCACATCGCGATTTGAAGGTGAGCACCCAAATCCCTTCGCATTTTGCTGACTGCCCCACACCAGCCAGAGAATCTACTTCTTTCAGACAAGTCGGCGAATGCTAAAGTGATGATCTCGGATTTTGGATTATCCAAAATTTTGAATGACGAGTCCGCTATGAAAACGGCCTGTGGAACTCCTGGATATGTCGGTGAGCATCATATGCAATATATTTTCAGCTTCCAATAATTACTTGCAACGAAGCCCCTGAAGTTCTTCGAAAGCGTGGTTATGGCAGAGAGGTGGACATGTGGTCCATTGGAGTGATTTCGTATATTCTCCTCTGTGGTTATCCTCCATTCTACGACCAAAACAATGCCGTTTTGTTTCGTCAGATTATGTCTGGAAAATATGAGTTTGATAGTCCTTGGTGGGACAACATTTCGAAAGAAGGTGAAATCTATATTGAATTTTTGCAACGGCGGCTGACATCTTTGCTGCAGCCAAGGACTTTGTACGCACCCTACTTGTATTAGACCCCCGGCAGCGTTACAGTGCCAAACAAGCTTTGGCGCATCCTTATATTGTAAAGACGTGTGGTGTCTCCATTCCCACCTCGTCGCCTGGTGCGACTGGCGCGCGTGGAATTCGTCCATTGCAGAATTCAGATATGTTCCCTGGCTTTTTAATCTCGGATATGATTCAGCAGGTCGGTGGGATGAGGCTTGGTGGACCGACGACACCACCTCAGTTGCCAAACATGGCCGGTTGCAAGTCAACCACTTTCCAACAAACTCCCATTATATCAGCCTCTGCCAATATTGAGCAGTTTAAGACTCCAGTGGTGGCTTCACTGGTACAAGTCGGTCTGGTTTCAGAGGCGAGGGCGGCAAGCAAGGTGAGGCCATTCAAGACAACATGCATTTGTAACTGTAACATTAGCAACCTCTGGAGGCATGGGAAGACAAAACTCCTATTCCTAAAAGATCTTCTGCCACCGGGACGACCGCAAGTATCGAGGTCAAATTCAAAACAGCAACAGAACAACCACCTGAACCAGTTTCGCGCCCATTATGTGAACGAAGTGAGATTGACGACTCCGGATGCGTGGTTGAAAAGAAAAATGTAAGGCGCTTCGCCTGTAAAGTGAGACTAAATTATAACACAGGAGCAAAATGAGTCTGGAAGAAACAGCGTTCAATCAGAAACTACTGCTGTTGACTCGAATTCCCGGCCCGCCTCATCAACAATCCCGCCCAACCATAACCATGTGCGGATCCTGTCATATAACATTTTCTTGCGGCCTCCAGGAATCAAGAGCAACTCATCTGACTTTAAAAATGCACGGCTCAACCATTTTGCATGTAATATTCTGCCTTCGTATGATGTTGTGTGCCTACAGGAAATATATTCATCGGGGTCGACGCGCATGACAAAGCTCCTCAGCTGTGCCAAGAAATACGGTTTTGAGTTCCACATTGCTTCTCCTTCGAAGGGAATTCTGAATGCTTCAGTTGATGGCGGCCTCCTTATCTTGAGCCGATATCCCATCGTGGAAGCCAGGAAAATCACGTTCGTCAAGGGCATTTACGGTGACAAGTTTACAGCGAAAGGTGCCATTTACGCGAAAGTCAAAATTTCGCCCAACAAGTACATACATGTCTTCAATACGCACCTTCAGTCCTCTGCAAAAGATGCCCCTGTTTTAACCAAAGACTTTGCCGCAGCCAGTCAACAGGAAAGTTCTCCCAACGCAGGCAACCTTCAAGTTCCTGAGAGCAGCATATTCAACGCTCCGTCATCTCCGCTATTTTTCCGAAAGACAACTGTTGCCGAATCAAAACAGTTGTCACATGTTGCCATGTCGATCGAAGCCAATGCGGCTTCAGTGCGTCTTTCTCAACTCGCAGCCCTCAAAGATTTTATCGACGACATTATGCGTCTCTATCCGCACGATTCTGCATTGCTTGCGGGCTGTTTGAATGTCAACAGCCGCACAGCTCCCAGTAAGCTTGGTTCCTCGCCCGGACAGCAACATCAAAAACATTCCGACGAGTACTTGACCATGCTTCGATTGCTTCGAGGTGAACTAATAGTAACTGGGGTCAAGGCTGGACCCAACAGCATGAGTGTTCCTTGCATTTCTTCGCCTATACGCATGCAAGTGAATGACTTGATGTATGAGACGTGTTGCGAGCATCCTGTCACGTTTGGGGAGACAGGAATCCTAAACGAGGAGAGTGGAAGCGCAGATCCAGCCTGCCCAACTTGTGTGGATTACATCATGCTCATGAAAGCGAAGGAACCAAAACGCGCTACCGGTAGCTACGACGACGCATACCATGATACGATGGAAGATACAGACGATGATAGGCCTTCAAAAGTCTCCAAACCTTCGCGTGGGAAGGTGATCACGAAGGGCGGAATCGTGGTCGACTCAAGTTGCACCAAAGTTGAGAAGCTTCTGGTGACAAGCGAAGACTTCGTGCAACTTTCCGATCATTACGGTTTGGCAACATCAGTTTTTGTTGCAGCAATATAAATATTGTTTTTGTCTGTCACTCCCATCTGAATAAAGCTTGATCTGAGAACTAAGGTTGCCTCGCTGAATCACGTGACGGGCACCAAACACCGCCTTTACCATCATGGTTCGTTGAACTCCGTGTTGGATTACTGATATGCATGCTGATATTTCTAGTCAGTGAATGGAGTAAGTCCATTCCGAGGCGTGCCAGCTTCAGACCGAGTCAGCGAATTCAGCTCGTACCAGAACTTGGTGGTTGGACGTTATTGTCGCCACTCTTGCATCTTGCGCGAGTACCTCTCATGGATTGATCAATCAACACCAAAGGTTTATCTTCACTGTCACCACTCCTTATTTGCCCAATTGAAAAGTGACTACTGTGATGCTGGATTCAGGGGGTTTGATTGGATACCACAACCATTATTTTGCAAATAAGGAAGCTCAACTTCTGATTTAGTTTCCTAGTTGCCAGTGACGCAACAGACGTGCGTCCATCCTCCGCCACTCCTTCCTCCCTGATGCTGCAGCTCCTGCCTTGTCGGTTAAACGCGACCACCACTGCTGCAGTAGCCTCGGACACCGTGTCGGTGGCTGCCACCTCCACCACCTGCTCTGCTTTTGTGTTGACTGCTCTGTCTGTTTCCATTCTTTTGGCTGCATTTGTCCTCCTTTTGGCCTAAATGATCCATCTTATTTTTACATTTTCGGCTGAATTGCATAGAGCTTCAACAATATGCAATCCTTCAAATGTTCGTTGTGGGATCCATCAAATTCTTGAGTCGAATGAAGCAGGAAACTAGTGAAGTGCTCCATGTATGATGGTACGAGAAAAGCAATACACATTAAGCTAGTGGTTAAAAGTGGAGAAGCACGTCCTCCAGCTCACGGCTTGTATTTTGGCGAAGTGTTTTCCCCATCCCGTTTTCCTTCCTTTCAAAAATCAACAATGTACGTCTGCCCTTCCTGCCCCCGTGCGGACTCTTGCGCAGCTCCATCATGATCGCTGTACCAGTAGAACATGAGCCAATGTTCGAATGGACGGATGTCGAGGCTGTTGGAAGGCTGGCTCGGGATCTTCCGCTCTACTCACCAATGGTTGAGATACTTACGAACAACACAATCGCATACACGCATATATACGCATTCCGCTACCTACGACTCACAGGGCTGTCGGAAAGAACAAGTGAGTGGGGCCACTGTATGTTGCCATGCCGCCATGCTGACCAAACCTTGCCGCTAGGCGTCTCTCTAAGGGAAAGAAGGGCCTCAAGAAGAAGGTGTAAGTACCATAGAATGACATTTCTACGAGTAGGAATGCTTTGGATGCGTTTTAAGGGCGCTGTCGATGGCGATGGGATGGCGATGGAGGGCGAGGATTGCGAGTGGGTGGTACACAAGTTAGGCATGTCGCTTGATGACCAACCAAACGACTCCAGTTGTCTTGGAATCTTCTGCAACGAGTTTACATGTGGTGGCGGGGGTAGAATGATGTTGGAAGGTCTCTATGGGCGAAGGAGAAACGCGTCACTGTTTGGGACCGAGTCTAAACAGCCTCCACGAATAGCGTTGACCCATTCACCCGCAAGGACTGGTACGACATCAAGGCACCTTCCTTCTTTGACACCCGTAATGTCGGAAAGACCCTCGTCAACCGCACCCAGGGTTTGAGTGAGTAATCGAAAGCTCCGAAACCCCTTCTCTGTTCAGTGGCGCAAATTCGGATGAGCGTATCAGCAATCCAATCTAAGCGAAGATGGGACAAATTCTTAAAGCTTTGTAAGCATGAACACGGCTCTTTCTTGATCGTCGGGAAGCGTGCTGTCACATCTTGGAGGTGTCTTGCGCACAATAATTTGAAATCATGGTCGGTGGGAAAAACGATTTGCAACGAAAGCTGGTTCAATAGCCGGGCAGCCGGCGGGGCGAATTCGAATTGTCACAAACTCTGACTTCACCTTTTCTCACAGAAAATGCCAACGACTACTTGAAGAATCGTGTTCTTGAAGTCAACCTCGCCGACCTCAACAACAACCAGGAGGACGGTTTCCGCAAGGTCAAGCTCCAGATCCAAGAAATCCAGGGCAAAAACTGCCTGACCAACTTCTACGGTATGGACTTCACCTCCGACAAGCTCCGCTCCCTCGTCAAGAAGTGGCAGTCCTTGATTGAGGCCCATATGGACGTCAAAACCTCCGATGGTTACCTTGTCCGCCTCTTCACCATTGCTTTCACCAAGCGCAGACCCAACCAGGTTCGCAAGACCACTTACGCCACTCACGCCCAGATTCGTCAGATCCGCAAGAAGATGTTCGAGATCATGCAGCGCGAGGCCTCGTCGTGCGACTTGAAGGAGCTCGTCCAGAAGCTCATGCCCGAGGTGATCGGTAAGGCCATTGAGAAGGCCACTCAGGGTATCTACCCTCTCCAGAATGTTTTCGTCCGTAAGGTCAAGATTCTGAAGGCACCTAAGTTTGATCTCGGCAAGCTTCTTGAGCTCCACGGGGAGTCTGGAAACGACATGGGCAAGAGCGTTCCTGGCGCCAAGGACTTCAAGGAGCCTGCCATCCTCGACTCTGTCTAAATTCTCTATTTTATGGCATTGCAGTTTCTTTTGCAAAACGGAAATTGTGTTGTTGGGAGTCTTGTTTGATTTAATACGTCAAGGATGATTGGTACTGTCCAACGGAATACATTGGTGTTCATACAGGCCTGACGCTCAAAGACCCTTTGACATTCGAAATTTCGTGACGTCTCAAAGACTGTTTAACATTCGAAATTTCGTGGGCCATAGTGGCGTCCAATCAAGCTTGTTCCGTGGGTCTGATCAAAAACTTCACTCCAATGCCTGCCTACACCAAGACGACCACCACGACCACCAAAACGTTGGCCACTCCCACCAAGACCATCACCACTAAGGAGATAAAGACGGTGTACGAGTCGATCAAGCAGTTGGTGCTTGCGCAGGACGACTTTTACCAATTCGCAAACGGGGCCTGGTTGAATGATCCCAACGTGGTGATCCCAAAAGAGGTACCCTCCCTGTGTTTGCTTTCACCCTGTTTTGTTTGTTAGCTTACACCTGTGCCGATAGTACCCCACTTGGGGCTCGTTCATGATCCTCCGCGATGCTAGCTTGAAGAACCAGGTGGCTTTGTTGCAGGAGCTGGCTGTTTCCTCTGAATCCCTTTCGGTCGACGAAGAGAAGATTCAGGCTGTGTGGAACGGTGCGGAATGCGTTACTCATCTGGGTTTCGACCAAGTTGCTGACAATTGCACCTCCCATTCAAAGCTTCACTTGCACGTTTCCGAGACTGGCAAGATGCCAAGGGATCATATGCCCCCGTTCTCGATACCCTTACGGTCCTGGATGCCCACTTTGCCGAAGTCACTGACTCCGGCTTGGCCAGCTATTTCGCTCACTCCACCAAAGCTGGCATTAGCACGCCTTTCGAGCTTTCTCCCTTGGCTTCCTTCGATGATAGTACCAAGAGCGTACTTACTCTCGGAGCCGATGGTTTGTCACTTCCTAGCCGCGACTACTACTTCGAAGAGAACTTTGCCGCAAAAAAGGATTATTTCGTTGCCCATTTGAACAAAGTCGCAGAACTTGTTGGAGTAGACCGCCTGGTTCCTGGTTTTGCAGATGCCGTGTTGCGCTTTGAGACGAAGCTTGCAACCATTCGAATGAAAAATGATCAGTCCCGTGAGTTCACCAAGTACTACAGCTACTCGACTCTCGGTATGTTTGCGAACGAAATCAACGACTTGAAGAGTCTTGATGCCAAGCAAGCCAACTATGGTCCCGACAACGTTCCAGCCGTGGTCGCTGATGAGGACAAGGCAAGAATCGCTGCCTTCTTCGATGTCTTGATTGACAAGCTGGACCTTCGTTCTATCATGAAAGCCAATTTCTCCAAGAGCTACCCCGATGCGTCCGTAGACCAGTCGGAGCGATTCCTTGTCTTCGACGGAGACTACTTCCGTCGTATTTTCGCCCTTCTCTTTGACGAGGCCAACCGCAGTGACCTGAAGGCCTACCTCCAGTACAAGGCTATCCGTGCGGCTGCCTCTTTTACCACTCGCGAACTGGACGAGGAGGTGTTCGACCTGTACTCCCGCAAATTCCGTGGCCAGGAGGAGCAGCAAAGCGACGAGAAGCGCACTGTTGCCCTCGTCAACGACTGGGTCGCTTTCCTTCTCGGAAAAGTGTACGTGAATCGCTTCTTCTCTGTGGAAGACAAGGCCCGCGTGCAAGGCATGATTGATGAAGTTGCTCAAGTGATGGGCGCATCAATCGAGCGCAATGATTGGTTGACACCTGCCACAAAGACGGAGGCATTGGCCAAACTGGCTGCCTTCAAGACCAAAATCGGTTTTCCTGACAAGTGAGTTCATTCAGTCCCGGCACTTCATGACCTGACTCTCAAAAAACTATAGATGGGTTGACTACGACGATCTCGTCATCGCTGCCGGTGACTCTCTTTGGGAAATCAAAAAGAAAGTGTCTGCGTTCACATTCAAGAAGGATCTCTTGAAGGAAATCAACGTCCCCGCGGACAAGACTAAGTGGTTCATGGCCCCTCAGGTTGTCAACGCCTACTACTCTCCGTTGGACAACGAAATTTGCTTCCCTGCTGGCAAGTGTAGTTTTTCTTTTTCGTCCCGGATCCAGACTCACATCTGATTCCAGCCATCCTTGCGCCACCCTTCTATGGGAAGGACCTGCCCTCTGTTACCTTTGACATCAATGCGGCGGATCGTGCCTTGGTCAATGACGAAGATTTGGTCCTGGATGCCGTCAATTTTGGTGGCATTTCCGCCGTGATTGCTCACGAGATTACTCACGGGTTTGACGACCAAGGCCGCTCCTTCGATGGCGCTGGAAACCTGCGAGACTGGTGGACAGAAGACGATGCCGCCTTGTTCAAAGCAAAGTGCGATGTAATGGTCAAGCAGACCTGGACTTTCGTGGACCCAGCCACCGGCAAGGAGCACTCCTTGAACCCGCAGCTGACGATGGGCGAAAACTTGGCTGATTTGGGTGGAATCAGTCTGTCTGTGCAGGCCTTGTTGAAGAGGGCGGGCGACCGCGTTCAGGGCGAGTCTCGGAAGGCCCTTCTTCGTATTTTCTTCAACTCGTGGGCCAACGTCTGGAAGACGAAGGCCTCCGACGCATACTTGATCAACATGCTTGCTACGGACCCACACTCGCCGGCTCAGGTTCGTGGCAACCTTGTAAAGAACATTGATGCTTTCTATGAGGCATACAATGTCAAGGAAGGAGATGCCATGTACCTTGCGCCAGCTGACCGCGTTGTGATGTGGTAACTGTATAGTACTCCTATCGTTTCCTTTTGTAGAGGAGTAAAGGTTTTGAACAAATTCAAGGTTTATGTTCGGATTTCCATTGTTAACTACATCAAATCCGGATTGTCCGCCAATATTTGATCCACCTCCAATTCCAAGTCCTTTAAATCCGCCTCGTCAAAATCCAAATCCAAGCCTTCTGCTTCTGCTTCCAAGAACAAATCCTCGTCACTCTTGGCAGCCGATACAAGACTACCCGTCATGCTTTCTCTGGGTGCTGCCACACTTCCGGCAGCATTACTCTGCATGCTGTTATGCCCTGGCTCACTTTTAAATGCATCAGCCACAGATGCCGGAATTGACGCTACAGATGCCCTCTTGTCGACGGGGCTCACTACGTCCAGCATTATAATTCTCTCTTCTCCATCATCCTTGTTTTCCTCTTCGTCATCATCCAAATCTGCGTCAAGATCTTCGCCTTCGATCTGTAAGCTCTGACTACTCCCCGCCTTTTCCATTCCGGGTGCAAAGATTTCACTTGTCTCGTGCGTTAGAAGGTCGCGCAGAAATCTGAGTGGGTGCTTGTCGTGGGCTGTTACCTGAGTTTCGATCTACGAGAAAGATTGAGTATGAGTGAAGGCGAAATATCCTCATGTGAACGAACTTTAGGCCTCAACACCAAGTGACCCATTGCTTGAGACAGCTCCGCAACACGTGGATCGTCTTTACCAATCCCGCAATCCGACAAGAGTCTGGCATAAGAAGATTAACTTACGTAACGTAACGTGGAAAGGGATGCTTTCTCACTTTTGCCAATGTGACACCAAAGCGAACAAAGAGTTGTAATGTGCCGGTGTTAATGTAGTCAACAGACTCTTGATAGAGGTAGAGCGCATGCCCGCAAATTCGTCGGATTCTTGGAATGGCCCATTCTCAAAAGTTGCTAATAATTGCAGTGGACTTACTGGAAAGATACAGCAGCTTCAAAGGCTCGTAAATTTCTCCGCTACAGACTGACACGGGCAATTGTTGTAGCCAGAGTTTTATGAGACCTATTACGTCGTTCATTGTACAGGCCGTCAAGGCTTTGAGCGCGACAGGTTTCCCGGCGTTGTTGATTTCCAGGCGTAGTTTTTGCACGGAAGAAGCATACATACTCGCGTCAGTCCTGGAAGGACTTTAAAAAAACACACGCGAGAATCGATTCCCAGATTAAGACACCCACCATGCAGCTAACTCGTCTGTTCGCCCATTTATTCCTGCCCCATCCTTACATCCTTTCAACAGCGCCTTCAGCCCTTTTCTCAATACATGCGGAACCTTTCTCCCATCGCGTTCCGCCAGCTTCTCCACACCCACTCCAAACGCAATATGTCTGACATATCTACTTTCCACCGAAATTTTGCTTGTGCTCGGTGTGTATACAACCGGCGCCAGACGCGCGTTTCCCGTGCGATCACGCTCAGCCATAGCCTGCACCTGCCGCTCGGCCGAAAACATTTCGAGCAGGACACTGAAGCGGTCCACGCTTTGTGTGATGGGGCTTATGCATGACTGTTCACTGTCGATGTAAGACGATATAACGGTGCGGGCAAGTGTGAGGCGTTCGAGGAGGGCGACTTGGACGGTTTTCATGTGCTGTTTTTTAAAGCAAGCAAAGTTAACGCCGCGGTTTTCTGATACTTGATTCATTCATACCTCGACACAGTTCGTTTCTAACGTCGCCCGAGCGTCTTCAGCCAGATTGCAGGCATTTCTATAATCCATTTCAGACCGCTCCGCGTCTCGCCTTGTCTTGGTATGAGCCGGTTCATTATCCAATGAAGTCTTTTTCCATTGGTATTGTTGATCAGCCACAGAAAGCTTGTTGGAGTTTCGAAGAGCAATGGATTTGAGAAAGTTTTGGCTCACGAGTGCAGTTAAAAATGCTGTTGCGGATTGGATAGACTGCAGCGATCCACGGTGCTTTGCGCCTTCCGTTGTCAAATATTTGAGGACTGAAGCACCGGAAACGACACTTTTGTAAGTTCCAATAATGGATTTCACATCCTGCCCATGGACACAGGGATCAACGCGCTATTGCAAAAAAAATGAATCCTCACCATTTTGGGTACGTCACGTTCCATGTTTGAAACCAGGTTATTGAATTCCACGACCGTGAACTCCTGGTCACCAAAACTGACAAGCACGTCCATACTCCCAATCTTTAAATCCGTGGACGCAACAATATCAGCCTTGTACTTTTGGTCTGCATCCCGTGCCAAAGCCCATTTTTGTGAAGCCTCCTTGCGTTTCTGTACGGCGTCCGTGCGCAAAGTCTCATAGCGTTTGGTGGCTGAGTCAATGACGTCCTTACGAGACTGTGACAATTTTCTGTGCTCGTCAAGAAATCGCTTAAGGGAGCTGTAGGTACGACTCAGCGTGTCGTGCATATGACGATGAGTTGACGAGATAATAGTTGCTTCCTGTCAAATTCGTTTGCGTGCAACAGTTAGAACAGAACATCACCGAGATTCGAATCAAAGGGTGATATATTACTTGGCGCAATGTCACGAGAACCTGATGGAGGACAGAGTTGGTTTCGTCACGCTCAATCGGGCTTTCCTCTCCTTTCTTTGTCGGTTTTACGCGCACGGCCGCAAGTTCCTGAAGTCTGCTCGCGTAGTATTCCTCCGTCATCTGAAGGTCACATTAAATATTGGTGCCGGTTGTCGACTACATCGTGAATGAACGAGACACACACGAACCATGCGCTGATTCACGAAGTTGAGGATCTCCTCTAGCTCAGAAACACCCTGCGAAGCGAATTCGCAATGAAACTCGTTAACGTGGGGAAGGATCGGAGGGATCCCCGGCGTCCAAATTTGACAGGCATCCATTAGCCCCAGGCGCGGACGCAACAGTGGATTCCCGAAGATAAAAATCATGACAGGTATCGACGTACATATTGGTAGTTCTCTGTTTGCTGGGTGGTTGAGTGGATGGACACGATTTGTCACTAACACTCTCACCGTGCAGCTTCTTAACGCCCCGCAATGGATCAGCTGCAGAGAAGCGAGTGATGGAGAGTCAGTGTGCGCCTGGCTGCCACCGCGTCGCTCGGATCAGTTGTCGCCACTCAACTGCTTGGACCCCAGAAAACCTCCTCGAAAGTGTGTTTGGCCATATTAAACTACTTTTTGTTAAACGCGCGATTTTCCGATCCTGTTTAGCTTGTAAAAGAACTTTCTTAAAAAGCTATAATCGAACAGAGAGTCGGCCGATCTGTTCGCGGGTAGCTTACCTCAAAACAACCTCCCGTCAAATGTTGGCCTCCCAAGACGGCGTCTTGCTCTATTACACCGATGCCAGCTGCTCTGACTTGAATCTCGTGATCGGATATGCCTACGCCTCTGGTGGCTGTTCCACGAGGTTGTGTGTGCCACAAGGACGAATCTATGTCTCTCAGATCTGTCCCAACGCAAGCTCCGCTTCAGATGCCATGCTTGCCCTTATTGTCCAGAAAGCTCCTGGCCAGACGTTCGCGCGGGAAACCTCGTTTGGCGTGGACACCACGTGTCGGGTGAACCCAGTCACAACGAAACTGACGGCCATCAACGTTTGCATTCCTTCATCCACCAGCCAGCCTTATTACAACCGATTTATTGAGGTTCAAAGCGAAGCGGGAAGCTTCGTGACAGGGGTTCAGTTTCAGTCTTGGCTGGACAGCAGCTGCACAAAAACGAACGGCGCGTTCGGCGTGGAAGCCTTCAATCAATGTTTCAACATGAGTTCTGTAGGTTTGAATCCTGCCATGGTTCTGGTTGATTTGTGGACGGCCCCCGGAGGAGTACTTCAAACGACCCCTGTTTCTGTCGTCAGCGCACTGCCAACAGCGGTATCATCTGCCATCACTACGTCCTCCACATCGACGCCAGCTTTCTCTACATCTACATCGGCTTTCTCGACATTCTCGTTTTCTTCATTCGATACGACTGGAGGTGGGACTTCCGTTCAAGTTGGAGCCATCGTGGGAGGGATCGTGGGAGCCCTTTCAATTGCCTCCTTTATCTGGGCCGTGTATTACTTTCTTGTCAGTAGACGCACGTCTGAGTCGCGTCGCGAACACCTAAACGGAAATCCACAACCTCCATTCACGCCACCTCACCGCGGCGCTTCAGACGCAACTCTGACTCAATCAGAACCACAAGATTCTGACAAAACCATCACGGTCATGCCCATAGTAATGCATGAATCACCTAACGCTTTAAACATCGAGATGGAAAAAAAAGGACACGGTCTCTTTGACAATCCTGCTGTAAAGGCGGCTATCTCTGCTCCCCCCACATTTCAAACGGTGGTCAGTGTGCAGATGGAAGCTTTCGTGCCCAAAGAAATCAAGCAGAGAGGTGGACCTTCCACTGACGTTCCGACTCAGTGGTCAGCGCGTCAGGTGTACGATTGGGCCTCTCAAGATCCCGACATTGGTAAACAAATTGCGCTCGTGATGTTTGGTAAAAAACGCAAGTGGTTTGATTTGCTCATTGACTTAAAGACTCCTTCATAGAGCATGGTGTCGACGGTCGTTTCCTTTTCCAGCTAACAGGAGACAATCTCAAGAATGACTTTGGTCTCACTAAAATTGCGAAGCGGTTTCCTGTCATGGACGCCATCAATCGCATCCGTCCAGCCGCAACGACAACAAGCTCGGAATTCCTGGTCGCAGAAGTAGGACTGCCAAACTATACTCCTTAAAACAGACGAACCTAAGCGACAAAATACCTGCTGAACTTTGTTGCCAACCTCCAGCGGAGGGTGTATTATATAAGTGTTTCGATAAATAAAGACGTTTTTAAGACTAACTCAGCAATCCCAATCATCGTCTATGATGGAGCACTGGAAGAAAAAGTGGGAGTCAGAAACGCGCACAGTCCCCCACCCTCAAACCTCAATCCAATAAGCCGATGACCGCAACTCCTTCCCCGTCCCGCTTGGCATCTTTGGTGTCATAGCATTCGTCCCCGGCAGCGGCGTTTGCGGCCGCACCTCATTAAAGTGCTCCACCTCGACGCGAAACCGAATCAGCTCGCCGCGCTCCATGTCCATGTTTTGCACTTCACTCGAGTCTTCGTCCTGGTATTGCCATACCCACTGGGACTGGTTCTTGTTGCTACAGGACGCGCAGAAGCAGTGGGTATTCTCAGTTAGTGATCCAACTAAGGCCGTCGGAAGATTCAGACTCAACTAGATCGTGTTTGGCTTAAGCAAATAATCCGGAATCAGAATATCGTCAAAAAACTCCATCGACACTGTAAAGTGGGAGTTGATGGTTCATGCATGAGTCTGGGTCTTCCCGGGTTCCCCATTGCCTTCAGAGACAAAAATTAAGAAAACGGTTAACGGCACCTCGCAAACCCTCTGGGCTCGCATTGACAATCTTGCCCGTGAGGATCTCGCCTGTGAAGGGCTTGAACACAATGAGGCGAAACTTCACGGGGAACATTCCGCTGCCATCCATGCACGCGTGCACAATGCCGTCGCCTATATCGAGAACGTCGAATACGCGGATGCAAAGACCCGTTTTAGGCTTGATCTGAGGCAAATGTTAAGCCTCGTGGCCTTACGAGGCCCGGGGGAAGCTCACTTTGTTGGAGTATTTGCGGTTCAGCTCGTCAGTTACAGCCGTCGGTAGAGACTTCCGTTGCTCTGCAGGCAGGATGCGGACCGTGTCGTCCAGGGTCTTCAACACGAACATGGGTTCTTTTCTTCTTTTCCTGACAATTCTTCAACTTCCACTTCGCTTTCTTAAAAGAGTTTATATCAAGGTTGAGGAATGACGAAGAAGCTAGAACCACGAAACGATAGGATGAAGGAACGAAACAACAGCCAAACGGGATCAGCACCAGACTCTAACACCCGACCCTCTTCCACAACGTACACGGGGAAGTCAGGAATAACTTAACAGCCTTTGCCCCGTCTAAAATCCCCGTCAAGTCCGTCCCGCCCAGCCCGCGTAAAAACAAAAAAACAACAGCAAACAAAGCCAAACAAACGAAAACAGATAGACAGACATGGAAAAAGAACTAAAACAGACAAGGAAATGCTAAGAACAGCCACTGAAGAAGAATCCCCCCATCCGCAGAACCCCACCGACGACCCAAAAACGAACTGCAACACCGCTCCATCAACCCAGGTTATCTTACACCCAATCAAAAAAAATCAAAAAACGCCGACCCCCCACCTGCTATTGAACGAAACAAGCGCAGCCTCGCCAGTTTCACAGATGTTCTAGTTCAAGACAACATGCTCAATTGTAATAGGCTTAAACGTCTCTAGCTCGATCCCACGCGCCCGTAAAGCCGGCTCAGCATGAGCAGGAATGAGTTTACGGTTCAAGCCCGGCCGAATCGATAACTCTGCAAAGAAAGGAATCAGATTGCCAGGCCATGAGGCCCATCCTCGTCGCCGTACACGTACCCAAAGGAGTAAAGTCAAACAGGGGCGGCAACTCTTTCCCAGTCACAAGCCGCGTCTCCTCCTTCCGCAGCTCGTCAAAAAACTCATGTGTCATTGCCTCAAGGGCGGTCAACCTCAGCCCGGGCGTATACTCGAGCAGCTTGCCTAGCAAGTCCAGGCTCTCCGGCGTCGTAGTTCGGCTGCGGAAGACCTTGGCCCAGCTACACGGCTTGATTTGCGGGAACTTGTACTCAGTGTAGTTTTGGTTCATAGCCTTGATTTGCTCGCGCGAGGGCGTCCCGAGGACTTTGATGATTTCGACAAGTTGGTCCACGCCGCTTTCACCGGGGAAGAGGGGCTGGCCCAGCATCAGTTCGGCCATCACACAGCCGGTGGACCAGACGTCTATATGTTGGATTGCTGTGTTGGAAGCATGGAATGTATGACACGGATATTCCTTTACCAATCGTGACGCCGTAATTTGTGCTGCCGAATATCAGCTCCGGGGCTCGGTAGTACCGTGAGCAAATGTAGCTCACGTTGGGTTCGCCCGCCACGAGGATCTTGGCGCTTCCAAAATCACATAGTTTTAAGATCCCGCTGTTGGGATCTAGAAGCTGTTTTGCATGTATTTTGGAATCAGTATCCAGACGATGCTAGGGAGAGCGCCGGAATCGACATGCTTTACCAAATTTTGAGGCTTGATGTCTC
>MU615109.1:0-17469 GCA_025201725.1 Chytriomyces sp. MP71 | reverse complement strand
GCAGCCCCTCCGCCGCCACAGGGTGGCGGCAAGGTGGATCTTCGCGTGTACTTGATTTGTGATGCCTATACGGGTGTTGACCAAGAGTATGATGTTGCCCTGCACGTCGACGAGTCAGCAGATGAGTCAGACGAAGAAATGGCCGAGGGGGGAGCCGATGAGTAGTTCCTTTGTAGTTTTTTGTATCTTGTCTTCGGGTAAAAGGAAAGAATAATTGGAGTGGTCTCCAGTGGTACCGTTTTCCAATCGTGCTGTCATCAAATGTTCATACAATGTGGCGGCGGCAGCTCGCGCATGTAATCCGACACCTACAATGACGAGTTTCGCATCGGGTACCTGAATTCGTTGCTGGTGGATATTCACGAGGGACATGGCAAACACGACTATTGTCATCAATTCTTCAAACCATCGCAAAGGAACAATCTGGTTCTTTAAGATCGTTTTGCGTTTTCCGGTCGTCAATTTCAGCATAATCATCTGTTGTGTTGTTGCGGGAACGCTCCTGGGACTGTGTGGGATGGCCAATCTGAGTAAAGCATGTGCTGCCATAGTTTTGTTGACTCGTTTCTGCGTAAAACCGAAAGATACGGACTTTGCCCTGTTTTGTACCTTGTGGGGTGTATCAATGCTTTCTGCAAACCCACAGAATCTGCGTGCTCTCTTGGGTGGAATTGGCGGGCAAGTTTAACTTTTGTTTACCTCATCTTAGAATTATTCTCAATTATGCGATTTTATTCCTTCTTTGGTACAGCAGTCTAATCCGCCGTCTAATAACGACGACGCTCTCCCTCGTTTCTTTGACCACCTCGCTTGTCACCCCCTCCATTGTATCCACCATCTCCCCACGCATCCTCATAGCCTCCACGTCCAGCCCCTCTCCCTTGTGCCGGTGCGTCACCATACCCTCCCCGCGCCTGCCCATCTCCATACCCGCCTCTGGACCCGCCCCGCGCAGGAGCATCTCCGCGCCTTCCTCTCGCAGATGCATCGGCATGTTTTCCTCCTCTGGAACCTCCCCGCGCCGCAGGTACATCGTCATATCCTCCCCCTCTGGACCCACCCCGCATCGCAGGTGTATCCTCATACCGACCCCGCGTGTTCTCCCTTTGCAGACCGGGACCCCTCGAGGTCGCGCCTTTCTGCATTTCAAAGTCATCCGCGGGGTCTGCGCGGTAATGCGTGTAACTGTCATCCCACACGTCCGCGCTGTAGTTCCCTCGCGGAACGCCAGACGCATCGGCGGCTTTCTGCTTCTTTGCGCGTATGCAGAAGAAAGCGCTCACACCGATCCCGATAAGGAGGAGTAGACCACCTCCTCCAGCTGCACCGGCGATAATGGGGAGGTTGTTGGTAGTGGAAGCTGCGGCGGTTGAATTGGATATTATGGTGGAGGATGCCGGAGCGGTGTTGGCGGTGACTTTCGATGTGGAAGAATTTGGTTTTAAGTTGGTGGATGTTACTTTTGTAGTGACGGCACCGGATGAGACGGGTGGTTGAAGTGAGAGTTTCGACGACGAGGACGGAGCGGCGGCAGGAGGGCCAGCAGTGGAGGTGGCAGCCGCGGACAAACCTCCCGGGCCAGAGCCAGTTGTGGTTGCAGGAGCCGACACGACAGGGGCGTCAGTGACTGTCACTGAAAACTAGGGATTCGTTTTGAAGACACACGTCAAAGTCATTGTGGAGACACACACACCGTCATACCAGCTCGGCAGTGCGCACCGTTTCCAACTGGACAGATAATGTAGAGCGTGCCAGGCGAGCTGAAGGTGTACATGTAACCGTCTGTGTTGCTCGAAAGCCCAGTCAGGGCCCCCATGGTATCCGTAACTCCGTTGCATGAGTCGAAAGTCGCCTTATCCACATCCACGGCAGCATGGCTGCCGCCAAAGGACTGGAAGGTAATAGTATCACCGACTTGCACTGTGGCTGGTGCTCCGACGAAAGGTGCGGGAGCGCCTACAGGCGCTGTGGGCAATACCGATCAACATGATATCGTGCGCTGCCAAAATAAGCAGATGAAGTACCAGTGACGTCATAGTTGGCTGCTCGGATCGACAACGAGACGAAAAGAAGGACGAGAGCTCTGAGTGGCTGCATTATCAACTCGAGTGTTTTTTTAATCACTTCAATTAACGCCTGAAAAAATATTACCATTGGAAAATACGAAATTTTTGTTCACGATATGGTTTATTTGGGATCCCTACGTATGCAGAGACAAAAAGCAGAGCTCATTTTGCCTTGCTATTCCGAGTTAGCCTTCATGGATGCTTGCTCATCGAGCGTTCCATCCAGCCCAAGTCGCGTCCAGATTCGAGCAACGTTAACCTTGGACGAAGCCTCGGCTTTGATGTGCTTCGTCCCCTCATCCTCCTGCATAATCAAACGCGTATGGCGCGGAGGTGCGTTTTGGTCAGTCGACCAGGGTTGTGGGGGTCCTGGAGCGTTTAGTTTAGGACATGCAGGCAGGACACTCAGTCCAAAGTAGAATATGCGCACCGGACACACATGCGTTTCTGACCATCTTTACGCATCTCGGCGATGGGAGCCTTACTCACAGTCTCGTCCTGTGCAACCATCCACCCACCTCTTCCTGTTCAAAGAGCGAACATGCTTGTCGCGTGGCGATGTGGTCGGCCCCACACATGCACTACCGACGTAATCTGGTCCTGCTGGTGGCTAAGGCGAATCTTGTTTGGGAAGCTTAATTTGAGAACGTCTTACATGGTAGGCAACTGATTCAACGGAATAAGCTCAAGCTGGTTGCCATGGATTGAAACAACTTAGCAGGAACCTCACGTTGGCACTGTCAATCCGCTCGATGTCAGGCTTGTCGATAATCAGGACCGTGCGTGGATTGTAAACAGGATCTGGATCCGAAAGATTGAAGAAAGAGACTACTACGATCCAGACGAGGAGAAGTACTTCTACCCGTTTCCGTGCGGGGACAGATTTGCAGTCACAAAGGTGACTTTATCCCGCAATTTGGCTTCCCTACGGAAGTTACGTAACTTTTATAAATTTCCCATCAACTTCCAAACTAGAAAACCTGTAAGGTTTGAGGAATTTTATTTATAATCAAGTTTAAAACTAGGATGTATTAATATTTAATCTAAGATAGTGCGTATAATTTGTAAATATGTTGAAATATAAAGATTACCAAATATCATCCTAAAGGTCCTATTAATTCAGTAATACCTTTATTCACAAATTTATCAGTAAAATACTTAAGTCCATAATAGGTCTAATTTAATATAAATATCAATTTTCATTTATTATTAAACTATGGAACTATTATAAATATATATAATTGATTGATATATTATAAATCAAAAGTAAATATTGTAATTTATATTATTAAAATATCTAACTAAAGATTCTGAGAACTATGAAATTAGGCAGATGGTAAGATAAAATTGGAGTTTTTATCTCATATGTTTAGGTTCTTATTAGACTGGGAAATCAGCCTACCAGTTGTACCTGGAAGGAGCGAAGCTCTAATCAAGAGTAATAATCAAATATAAGAGCCTAGAACCAAATACCAACTCAGTTGTTATACAATACGCGTATATTACATATATTACATATATTATTCATACACATATTAAAGATATTACATACATTATTCATTACAAATATTAATATTCTATATATATTTACTGATTATTTTATGCTACTAATTGGCATTAATTGAATCTAGGTCAGCTTTATATTTAATCATTGTATTTTATTATTTATATAATTAGAGTTCATGTATCTTGGGTATTTGATAAATATAAGTGGTAAATACGCTGATAGTTACTATTATATCTACCTTTACTTGGTTCCATTAATAAAGAAATTGAATGCTATTTGAGCTTAGTTCGATTCCAAGAATCTACGAATACCCAATTGTTTTATAATAGCATTAAAGTATTCCAAAAGAGATACAGAGAATCAAGATTATTCAAGGATTCACCCAAATTCTAATTTATAACCCCTCACCCACTCTTCGCTCCGGAGACTGCGTAGGACGCTGTCTATCCTGTACATTGATCATCAAAGTTGTCTACGACATCGCAGCCCTGGACGATTGAAGGCCGTACGCACACACGCATCCTCATTCATTCGTTCGCTGCATATGCGCTACGCATAACGGAAAGGCTATAAATATGTACTATAGGCGCTCAAAACGTAACAATAAATGGTCGTTCACGGACTCGTTGTCGCTTCAACCTGGGTTTTGTTCGTGTGGTGATGCTTATGTATTTCTCATGGTCACAACATAGCACGGATGCGTTTCTGTCTTAGTCGTCACTTTAGCTGGCCAGGCGTATCGCAAGACAGTTTCTTAGGGCTCGCAATTGATTTCGTGTCGCTCAAATATTCCTCAAACGATGTTGAGGACGGGGATGTTGGAGTGACGGGCGTGAGGTAGGCGGCGCCGTTGCCTGGCGTGGGAGGGACTGTGTACATGGATGGTAAGTCACAAGTGAAGAGGAATCGCCGATATCGTGCGCCTTCTGCAGTACTGGCCTCATAGGTAGTTTCTAAAATCAGGTCAGTTACATAGTAAATGGAGCGGGGTGTCGCTGTCAAGGAAGCAACGCTTTGTGGGCATGACTCCTGGGTCTGTGGCCACGATGGTTGCTGTCGTTGAAGCGGTTGCCTCCGTTGTCGTAACAACAATGGAACCTGCCGGCACAGGTACGGTGGCTGGTTCGGCCGGGGCGGCTGGCTTTGTCGAGACGACCCATTCCGTCACGGTATTTGCGTGTCGGGTATCGCGGTGGCAGAAGCGGCCGTGGTGGTGATGTCTTCAGAAATGGAGATGATCCAATCTGTGAAGTTGTATTCTGAATTGTGAATCTCGGTAGTTGCAGAAGGGATTGACGTATGTCCTGTACAAGGAGGGATTCCGACAGTATTTTCATCTACAGTGGAGATGATGCATTCCGTCACACTATAATACACAGAGTTATGGCTGTTGGTACTGGCGGTGGCCGGAGTGGTAGCGTGCGCATTAGATGGTTGAGGTGGCAATTCGGCGGACACAGTCGCAGTTGACGCCGCAGTCTGGGTCGGAGGCAGGTTCATAAAGGTTGTTGCAATCTCATCTAATGTTGAAATGATCCACTCAGTGACGCTATAAAACTGTGATTTGTGGCTTGCGTTGATGGTGACTGGCATGGTAGCTGGTGATTGGATGGTTCAGGCGATGTTGGGGGCATCAGAGTCGCAATTGGGTGTTGTCGGGAGGGCCGGTGGAGGGATTTCGGTGTTTAACTCGTCAATAGTTGAAATAATCCAATCTATGACGCTGTAATACTCATAATTGTGACTGGCAACTGTATTTGGAAAAATTGTGGAAGCCGGCGCAATGCGGTATTGTAAACATAGTTGATCTCTGTTGGAGAAGCAGTTTCGGCAGTCGTTGCTTCTTCAGTTGTAATCCACTCTGTACCATAATAAAATTTCGTGCTGTGTGCTTATGTGACTTCACTGCTTACTTTGGTTAGTTGCACTGACAGTGTCAGACTTGCGGCTGGCACGGGAGGAGTTGGACGAGTCAAGGTTGAAATAAATAAGTGAATACGTCTGCCGTGGATGATATGGAGGCTTTGGTAGAGGTAGGCTTTGCACTCTCGGAGGTCCTTTCCTCAGTTTCTATAATTAACTCTGTAACATAATAAACCTTCATGTCCCCTGAGGCACTTGTTGTGTTTGAAGGAGTTGGGATCAGATTCATAATCGGTGTCGATGTAGCTGACGTGATGTTTGCGGATGGAACCAGAACAAATGATGGAGCTGGCGAAGAACTAGGCGAAAGAGTTGGAGGCGTGAACTCTCTAGTGGATGAGCCAACTGAAGTATGCATTGGGATCAAAATGGACTTAGCTAGTTTTGAGGTTAATGATAATGGTTCTGTTCCTGTCTGTCGCGGTCGATGTATAGAGTAGAGTGGGACCTGTGATTGAACCTCAGACAAAAAAGAGAAATGCCGAGGAGGTCGCTGCCTAGGCAAGTCCGCACCAGTTCGATAGTTATCATATTCATCACGTAGAATATATTCAACATGTGAGAAAAACACAAATCCAAGTGTTGTCCTACTCAACGTCACTCACGTTACCAGTCAGCAACCTTCACCTTCTTGTTGACACCCTGCTTAGACAAAGCCACCTTTAAAACATCATGCAAATCCAACCACGGCCATACGACACTCCGCTTGGTCTCAAACGTGCGAATGTGCCCTTCTTTCTGCAATGTCATGCCAATATCGTCCAGCCCCTCCACGAGGCACTTCTTGCGCAGAGGATCCAAGTCAAATGCAATCTGCTCCCCGTTTGCGCGACGCACCACCTGTGCGACCAGGTCCACCTCGACCTGTTTGCCTTCCTTGCCATCTTGCATGAGCGCAGCTACATGCGCGGACGAGACAATGACGGGAAGCATCATATTTTTGAAGCAGTTGTTATAGAAGATGTCGGCGAAGGATTCGGCAATGATGCACCGGATACCGAAATCCAGAAGGGCCCATGGTGCGTGCTCGCTGAAAGGAGAGGCAACAAAGTTAAGTCGCCGTGTAAAAATGTCGACAAAATAATTTTTTCACCGAGAACTTCCACAGCCAAAGTTGACTCCTGCAACTAAAATAGATGCATTGCGGTATTGGCTCTGGTTCAATACAAACTCGGGTCTTTCCGGGTGCAAACCAGTTGCAGGGTCAACGGGCTTACTCAAGTCATACCGAATCTCGTGAAATAAGGCGCTTCCGAGTCCCGTGCGTTTGATGGTTTTCAGGAACTGCTTGGGAATAATCATGTCCGTGTCCACATTGGCGCGCTCCAAAGGAGCCGCGGTGCTCTTTAAGATAGTAAATCGCTCGAGACCTCCGCCTGAGCTCGCTACGACGGGTGCAGTAGCTTTGGGTACAGCAGCAGGAGCAGCACCTTCTGCGGCAGCAGCCGCTTTGACATTCTCCGCAATCCCTTCATACTCAAACGACTCTGCCCTCAAAAACTCTTTCGCATCCAACTCAATTACCTTGGATCCTTCCAAGACAGGCAACGTCCTCACATCCGTCAATTTGCCCGTCACAGCCGCGGCAGCTGCCATCGCAGGACTCATCAAATGCGTCCGTCCGCCCGCTCCCTGCCGCCCTTCAAAGTTGCGGTTACTCGTGCTCGCGCATCGCTCGCCAGGCGCAAGCTGGTCCGGATTCATGCCGAGACACATGCTGCAGCCGGCCTCGCGCCAGTCGAAGCCGGCTTGCTTGAAAATTTCGTCAAGGCCTTCGGCTTCGGCTTGGGATTTGACAAGGCCAGAACCGGGGACGATCATGGCATACACATGTGGGGCAACTTTGCGGCCGCGGGCGATTTTGGCGGCGGAGCGGAGATCTGCGCAAGCGAGGGTTGTGAGATGGATATACACGATTGATCGCGATGGTACCCAACCTTCAATGCGCGAGTTGGTGCAAGATCCAATGAACACCTTATCAACCTTGATGGTGTCCATTTTGGTGTTAGCTTCAAGGCCCATATAGAACAATGATCGCTCCGTAGACGCCTTTTTCACAGCATTAGTCATAATGGCTGGGTCAGGCACTGTTCCCGTGATGGGCACGACGTCTTGAGGAGAGGTACCCCAAGTGATGGATGGTACGACGTCTGCCGCCTTAATGGTAACATCAATGTCGTATTGTGCGTCAGGGTCTGACTTGAGGCTCTTCCAGTATGCGATGGCGGCGTCCCAGTTGGCGTCCTTAGGTGCCATCGGGCGGTCCTTGATGTAATCGAATGTTATCTCGTCTGGTGCGATCATTCCGGCGCGGGCTCCGGCTTCGATGGACATGTTACCTGCAGCATTTGCGTATCAGAAAGAAGCGGCGCGAAACGAACAACCCAACTCACACATGGACATACGCGATTCAATACTGAGTCCTTCGATGACCTTACCGCAAAATTCAATAACTGATCCGTTTCCACCGGCCGTCCCGATAACTCCAATAATGTGAAGCATCAGATCCTTGGATGTGACACCCTCAGCCAGAGCGTCACCCTCAACAAAGACACGCATGTTCTTGGACTTCTTCTGAATCAGCGTTTGGGTAGCGAGGACATGTTCCACTTCGCTGGTTCCGATTCCAAATGCAAGGGCCCCGAACGCACCATGCGTGGACGTGTGCGAGTCTCCACAGACAACGGTAGTTCCCTTAGTAACCGCAAATGAATTCCGGTCAATGAATGTGGTTTTCGATAACAGAGCCTTATCTAAAAACTCACTGGCAAGGTAAACCCCTGTTCAGGGCCCACAACGTGCACGATTCCCTGACGCTTATCCGCAAGACCTGTTGATAAATGTCGTTAGATTGCTGAAGTACGAAGGGAACAGTTGAATACCGTAGTAGTTGAGGCCAAAGGCCTTGACATTATCTTCGAGCGTTGAGCATCTGAGAAACACATAATGCGCATGAGAATCTCGCAAATTTTAGTTGGGAAGATGGAAAGTACTCACTGTGTGCGGGAGTCGCTCTCCTTGACGAATGTGCGGATGTTAGCAAACTTCTTGCGCGAAGAGGTGGGAATGTTGTGATCGAGGGTGGCGAGCGTCAGATCAACGCGACGCACGGGTCGTTTGGCGAGCATGAGGCCCTCGAATGCCTGCGGCGACGTGACCTCGTGGACGAGGTGGCGGTCGATGAAGAGGAGCACGGCCTCGTCTTCCCGGACAGGGCCCCCAGAGACCGTGGTCACCGTGTGGTCGCGGAACACCTTGTCGTACAGTGTCAGGCCCATGCGTTTCGTAATCTTTCTTTTCCTTGTCTGGCGGTGACTGGTGTCAGCTTTTTTGTGGCTTCTCGTGACTCATACACCTGTCAGCCACCCTGTCATCCTCGTCACCGCCATAAAAAGGGATACACCCTACATTATTTAGGGAGGAAGGCAAGGGGATACTAGAGGGACTACTCTCTCACCTGCTGGTTGGGTAGTATAATTCATCGAGTAGTTGACTCCACAGTCCATCGTGAGCTAAGTCACAACATCAAAAAGTTTGGTCTTGCAAAGGCAATCGCATTAGCATTCGCGGTCTGGATGGTCGCCAAATTCTTCTGGTGGAAAGTTTTGCATGCCTAAGACTCGGCCTCAATTGCTGTCATCCTCGAAGCGTTTCCATACGCTGATTGGAAGTTGTTGAACTTCTATCCGTTGATAGCGTCGCAGATTCAGCCTGGAAACGTGTATGTTTGTCAAAGTCTCCTTAACTTGGCAAGCTAAGCCCGCTTGTGAAGCCTGTCATCATCAGCTCGCATGGCAGGCCCTTCGTGGAACTTCCAGCTCCAATCGCGTGGAAGTTGATGGTGTAGGTGACGGTAGTGGTGAGGTCAAGGGCGAGTTCCGAATCACTTTGTCTAACTTTTCTAACTTCAAATCGCTTTCGTCGCTTTAGTATCGACCGGCTGAACAAATCCATCCAGTTCCCCAGTCATAAACATTCAACACGGTATTACGAAACACACTTAATCAAAATAACATTCCGAACGGCCTGTTTCAGCATGCGAACCCCGACACTTATCCAAAACACGAATTTCGAAGGGAGAATACGATCTCCCTTTACGTATGTGCAAAAGGCCTGTAATGCTCCGTTTCAGTGCGTGAAAAGGCTCGTCTTGAGATGTTAGAAGCCACAAATACGAAACAATTGATTTGGGGTTTTGAGAATCTTAACACATGTCAACAATAAAGTGCATCACTTGATTTTGCCATGATGTGGGGCACTCGCCCAGTTTACGCCCAAAAACGAGCTTTGTTCACGGTTCTTTGTTGAAGTACAAGTAAGAAGAAGTATCAATTCAATTGTTATTCACATCAGGCCCATGAATTCGCGTAATTCCGAAAATATGCTCCTTGATAGCCCACCAATAGAAGGATTGAAAATGAGAGCAACAGTCGGATTCTGCCGATGAAATGATGTGAGGAGAACGCATATTGCAAGCCAAACGTACCATATACGAATCAGCCACAGCCATCACGGTGCCATCACGGTGGCTGTGTGGCCCAACAACTCAGGGCTTCTGGCTCCATATTGCCTGATAGAGCAATATCATAAACCAAAACATGCCAAACAACTATAGCCGTACATCGAATGAAAATCTGCGTCTCCACGAACTGTTCAGACTTTTTCCCCCCGTAGCACGCGCTGTGAGCGCCTGGCAATTTATAAATTACTGCTTCTGTTAGGTGCTAACACCATAGTTTTTGCCGCTCTTCTTCGGGTCCTTAGCATCCGCGACTAGTAGGTTGTTGACAATTACGTCCCTTCTTGCGATAACAAGTGTCACCATGGCCTCCAACTTGGCCGAAATCAACACCAGATCCTCTAAGCCCTTCCAGCAGTCAAGTTCGAGGATGGGACTAAGGTGCAAGCGGGGACTGTTGCCAACGTCTTGCTCAACATCAAGCTGTACAAGCGTGGTGGTGTGGAGGAGTAGAACCTTGGTGAAGTCGAACTATTCGAGCTTTTCAACGAGGATGAATGGATTGGGGTGACAATGCAGGAAGGACGTTCGTGGGTCGTGCTGCCAAGGGAACTGCTCTGAAGAAGTGAGAACCGTTGCAAAAATAAAGAAAAAAAAGGAGTTGTGCAACCTCCACCTTTATTCTATAATAACAGGATGAGACTCTCCCTCCTTCCTATCCTTGCCGCCTTATCACCAGCAGCGCATGGTCTGCTGTCCGGTCGTGACCTTCACGCGCGCGACCGCACGGGCTTTCCGGACCAATGGGCCGGTGCCAACAGCTTCTTCCTCCACAGTTACACTCAACCGGAACAAACTGAGATCGTCACCAACCTCGCCAACGCGGGTATCAAAGTGATCCGCGTCTTTATTTCCACCTTCAATGCCGGAATGAAGCAGTCGGACAGCAACGTGCTGAGCAACAATGTCTATATGCAAGACTTGGAGTATACCAACTTAGGGCCCAACTACAACGACCAGAACTTGGTGGCGCTGGACTGGCTCATGCAGTTGGTTGCATCCAAGGGTATGAAGCTCATTCTCTGTGCGCACGATCGCTGGATGCTAGACGGTACTTGGGGCACTTCGTAAGTGTGCCAAGAAGTGGCAAAGGTGGCCCTGACTCGCACCACTTTAACAGCGACGCCTACGCACACCGCTGGCCCAATATCACGAACTTCTACTACGACACTGCAGCGCAGCAGACGTTTGATGCGCGCTTAGCCCACATTGCCACACACGTGAATCCCCTTATGGGCAACCGCCAGTGGAAGGACATTCCTGAGGCCATCTACGCCTTTGAGATCCAGAATGAGGCGCAAGGGTCGGGGCTCCAAAGCGTTGCATCGTTCAACTATGACTGGACGTGTGGACGGGCGACGAGTCTGCGTGCTGTGATTGGTAACTCACCGATTTACATTAGCAACGGGGGCGGGCAGAATGGAGACGGATCGAATTTACAGTCCTTTTACAATTGCGCCGCTCTGGATGTTGTCGCGATTCACGATTATGACGCGAGCGATGTCCAGAAGGCCATGAAAAACGGCTTGGCGACGCATCCCAACAAGATTGTGATTCTTGAAGAATTTGGAGCACAGGGTTCCTCTGCAAACAAGGCTGCGGTGATTCAAGCCGTAGGCAACGCGGCCAATTCGTTGCGTGTTTCTTGGATGGTGTGGGAGGCTGTGAAGCCTGGTCAGGTTACAAAAGATTATGAGTTTTACGTTGGTGACACCGAGGCCTGGGCGGCTTTGGCTGCTGCCGCGCAATTGACGCAAGCCTGTCAAAACGGCCAGTGTCCTGTCATTCAAAACGTCGGCTGCTATCTTGATTCCTCCAATCGGGCAATGCCAAATGCTGTTACTCTTCCTGTGCAGGCGGTGGCAAGTGTCGAAATTTGCCTCAGTCAATGTATGGCTTCTGGCTTCACATACTCTGGCCTTGAAAACAGCAAGGAATGTTACTGCTCCAATGCAATTCCATCCATAGCTGCATCAAACTGCAACATGGCCTGTGCGGGTAATTCAAAGCAGGTCAGCCTCTTATCGTTGGTGGAGGAAACACTTCTTTAAATACTGAACCTACTTTTCCTGTTGAAATCTTCCTCAGATTTGTGGCGGTGCTTGGGCCCTTTCAGTTTACACTGCTATTACTACTACGATTGTTGGATGCTTCCAGGATACTCCTACGTTCAGAACTACAAGCAAGCAGCTATCCTTGAGCGCGGTAAACCCCGCGAGCTGCCTCATCGCGTGTTTGGGGGCTGGGTACACTTATGGCGGTGCTGAGTACTCGTCACAGTGTTACTGCTTCAATTCTCTCCCACCCGCGCAACTTGCCAGCAGCCAGTGCAACATGAAGTGTTCGGGCGATGCAAGTCAGACCTGTGGAGGTCCTTGGATCATGACGGTCGCGTCTAACGGTCCCGTCCAAACAACAACCATTGTCGGCTGTTTCCAGGACACTGAGAGTTTAAGGGCTTCGTCCATGCAGGTTTCTCTTAATTCAGTGACACCCGCAAGCTGCCTCACTGCGTGTTTGTCGGCTGGGTACATTTATGGCGGTGCTGAGTATTCGTCACAATGTTACTGCTTCAATTCTCTCCCGCCAGTACAACTTGCGGGTAACCAATGCAACATGCAGTGTTCCGGAGATGCGAACCAGACATGTGGTGGCCCTTGGATTATGACAGTCGCTTCTAGGGGGTGATTCCACCGTATTATTCCACATTAGATTCTTTCTCTTCCTTTCCCATTTCAATAAGAACCAGTGAACTATTATCCTGCACTTTTACTGTGTAAATCTGCGATGATGGTCGTATGCAAGTGTGAGTGCAATTTCTAGTAGTTACAAATCCATTTCGAGCTTCTCACAGCTGAGGAATTATCTGCTTTAGTCCCATAAAGTAAATATTTCTTATCCTGTGCGGAGCAATTGAAATACAGCTTCATGGCGCTTTAAAAATAACGGAAGACCATCCCTTCAGTCAAACTACATCGCTATTCAAGGCCTTTTTTTTGTTTCACTTCGGGTAGATATCTGCCTGGCGTTTAAGCTTTGTGGCATTCAAACCTGAAGTGCAGGAAGGTACCACACTCGGACCATCAAGGATGCGAACTCGAACTCCTTGTACTATACTGTCTTTCATGTGTTGTAAACTTAACAAAATATAAATCATTATGAACGATCAAAGCGCCAAATGTACTTGGCAAAGCAAGGGTGGTGTAATCGCACCCTATGGAGGAATATTGTTCGTTTGATGGGCATTTATCGAGATGTTATGTAGAACTGATGGTTTTCTGAGAATGCCTCTGAGCGTAACGTAGGAGCTCCTGTATTGAATCATATAAACAGCTGGAAACTCAAGTGCATGTACAAACAAGAATATTTTTGATGAGAAAGATCAAGTATTGCCAGGTTTTCAGGATCGCTTGAATCATGGGACACCAGCGTTCATAAAAGAAAATTCCATCAAGATTGACGGGAACAACATCATATCAATACTCCACCATATCGACACACTTCCGAAGAGGAATGCCCGCAGGTTCACTCGAGCTCAGCAAGGCGTCTAGTTTTCCAACTCGACGGACATGGTTCGACTATCTGGCGTCGTTGTCTGGCGCGAGCGCATATGGGCACGCTAGGAGTGCTTGGATGGGGGATTCCAGCAAAGTCAAGGATTGGAGCCGCTGGTGTTGGAATAGATACGAAATCAAGGGCGAAAGGGGAAAGCGCGCCGCAATTCGCGCCAGTGCGCGCAGAAGGGTCTTGAGAGGCACTTACTGCGGGGGACATGCCTTCACGGGCCTCATCGAGTACGAGAGTTTAATGTATCAATAAGGACCTACATAAATGTGTTTATTCATCAACTGAAGGCACCAACAAATTTTCCATTTTGTTGAGAAAAGACCAAGCCTCTCCAGCAAGCAAGCAAGCAAGGAAGTACGAGGGAAGCAAGGGAACTAAAAGACACAACCAACAAAAATCAAGCCTCCAAATTCTTCAACACTCCGGGACGAATCCCTTCCAAAATCACACTCAACTCCTTCCAAAGACGTTCCTGGGTGCGCTTCCCTTCCTCCGAGTCCACAAATGCGGCCGGATTTTTGATTTTGCAATCACTGAGGTAGCTTCCGTGGGTGTCCTTGGGCGCCGAGATGGCATGCAATAGCGTTCTACTGCCAACTTCAGCGGTGCGACCAACGATGCCAACGAGGAATTGCACGACGGACTTCTGGCTGTCGTTCTGGTTGCGCAAAATGTTCGTGGCGCAGAGACCTGGGTTGACGCAGTTGACAATAACCTGCAAGTAGTTGAGTTGCGACGCAGCGCTGGTTTACTTACCTCATCCACGTTCATCTTTCCAGCCATCTCACGCGCCAAGAAGACTTGCATGAGCTTAGACACGTTGTATCTGTCTGCCACCTCTTCCTCATCGACCACGTTGAGCGCCTTGAAGATTTCGGGTTGGTTGCGTGCAGGCAGCTGCGTGAAGTGGTGCACCTCGCTCGCCACGATCGTGCAGTGAGACGGGACTCCGCGCTTCTTTGCGGTCGCACGTAGACGGGGCAGGAGCAGGATGGCGAGCAGGAAAGTGCCAATGACGTTTGTGGCGATAGTGAGCTCCGTCCCGTCCTTACGCGTTTCGAACTTCCCGGGTACGATGCTTGCGTTGAGGAGCAGGGTGTCGAGCAGCGGAAGCTCGTCGTTCACGCGGCGCGCGAAGGCGAGCACGGAGGCCGGGTCGCTGAGATCGAGCTGCCAGACTTGGAGGTCCGTTGAACTTGATCCCTTGGCCTGGGACAGACTCGCAGCCACGTCCCGCTTCGCAGCCTCGCCGCGCTCAATGGAACGCACGGCCATGATGACTTTGGCCGCGTTCAGACGCGCAAGATGACGCGTGGCCTCGAGCCCCAAGCCAACGTTGGCACCGACCACAATCACCGTCTGTCCAGTAAAGTCGTGGGTGGGCTCGGGCAGCCGCACAAACAGCTGCGAGTAAAGGAAGTGGAACAGGAACAGCACAAGCTCAAACATGTTTTCCTGGTGTGGCTTTGCTTGCTGGATTTATAACGTGTTTTTTCAGCACACAGATCTCGTCTCAAGTCATCCACATGCGGGCCAAAGATAAAGAAAGAAGGGTTTACGATTCAGGAGGGACGCCAAGGCGTAGGACATGTTTATGACTAGTCGTGTTTGTAAACATCCATCGTCGTTGGATGGGCCCAACGCCTCGCCAACTCGGATAGTGCATTGGACCAAGAAACCTCGGAGCATCGGTTTCAGTAGCCCTTTTTGGATGGCTCCTGAATGTTGCACAACTGGCTGAAATGACGGAACTACATGCTGCCTAAAGACACTTTCAGATGTACCAATCTTGAATTGGACCATCGGGATCTATAAGTATAATACTTGCAATAGAAGCAACTCTGAATTAATCTCGCCGGTGCGACTGCAGAGGTGCGGGAGTTCTAAAAGTTGGAAACCTAACCAATCCTCAGATCCGAAAAGAGATCTTTATTTCATTTAGAAAACGCGCGAAAGTTCATGAGGCCGCATGTAAGCGAAAAGATCCAAAACCAAAACGAAAACCGTCTGTTGTTATTCAAAACAAAGAGAAAAGGTCAGAAGTTGAGAAAATCAAATAAGGGCACGCCCCCCTTCCATTTTCCTGAACAATTCCCCGTTCCAGAATCATTCATGCCAAGTCAGAAGGGGGATGACAGGCTCCTTAAATATGGTGCAACCCAGCCGCCACCATCGCGTCCCGCATGTACGTCCCCAACTGCGCCGGACTCGGCGTCACATGCACACCCGCCCGTTCCAACGCCGCCACCTTATCCTCCGCCTTCCCCTTCCCCCCGCTAATAATGGCCCCCGCATGCCCCATTCGTCGCCCCGGCGGCGCAGTGCGCCCGGCAATAAAGCTCACGACTGGCTTGGGCGCCGCGCGAGTCTGGTTGTGCGCAATGAGGTACTCTGCCGCCTCCTCCTCGGCGCTGCCGCCGATCTCACCAATCAGAATAATACCCTCCGTCTCCGGGTCGTTGAGGAACACGTTAAGGGCGTCGATGAAGTTGGTCCCGTTAAAGGGGTCGCCGCCGATTCCAATGCACAAGCTTTGGCCCAGGTTCACAGCCGTGGTTTGCGCAACGGCTTCGTAGGTGAGCGTGCCGGAACGAGAGACGACACCTGCGTGTGCGTGGTTCCGGTGTGAGTTAAAATCTTCCTGGAAGTCCCATATATATTTTTTACGCACCAATCTTGCCCTTGGAGTGGATGTGGCCAGGCATGATTCCAATCTTGCACTCGCCGGGCTTGATGATACCGGGGCAGTTGGGGCCAATGAGACGGGTCTTGTCCTGGTTGCGGAGAACCTTCATGACCTGTTCGATGTGAAAGGATTATGAGTATGATTCCTTAGATACGCTTTGTCTCGCCAAGTTGGATCTAACACTTCGCTCATCTTGCTTGGTCCCAACGTACCTTCACCATATCCTGCTGAGGAATCCCTTCCGTTATACAAACAGCCAATGGAACCTCGGCCTCAATCGCCTCAATGATTGCCTTGGCCGCACCGGGCGGAGGAACATAGATCACCGAGGCATCGGCCTTGGTCTCCTGCATGGCCTCCTTGACGCTGCCAAAGACGGGCAATCCGAGGTGCTGCTGGCCGGCCTTGTTGGGGCTCACGCCGCCCACCATGTTGGTGCCGTACTCAATGGCTTGCTTGGAGTGAAAGGTTCCCTATTTGAAAATGCGGTGGTGAGAGTCGGAGGTGGAATTCTAGGGATGCGCGGAAAACCCGGCGGGGAGTTTGAGGGATTGGGGCGCGTTTTCGGTCGCCCCGCGTCCACGTTCGATCCAAACGGACGCAATGCAATCCGACGTTCCACGTTTCGTCCAGTACTTCTGTTCAATAAAAGACTCGCGGGGATGGGGATTACAGAAAGAAGCCTTAGGATCCATTTCCACAAGATCGAACCTGAACACGATCCGTGATTGACCCCAGACACACAGACGAACAACAAAAAGCAAACGCACCTGCTTTCCAGTGAAGCCCTGGCAGATGACCTTTGTGTTCTTGTTGATGGCCATGTTCTTGAAGGTGGCATCGTAGCCGGAGGCGACGACGGAGGAGTAGGAGCGCTTCTGGCTCTGGAGGGCTGTTCATTTAGAGAGTATCGGATCAGTGGGTAGGGTTGAAGGGGAGGTTCTTGTGCGCACCGATGCGAGACAGCATTTTGCACTTTTTGGGGACGCTTCTGAAAACGACACTTGCGGGGTTCGAACCAGAAAACCTTGGACTTGAAGAAGGTGGGAGGGGCGCGACCCGAGCGAGAGCAAAACAAACGGACAGCGGCTTTGAGTGACGAAAACCGAGGATCTGAGCAGCGCAGAAGAGCGAGTCTCGGTGGTTGGGGAGTGGTGCGGCAATGGTGGTGAGACGAGGCGGGATCGCATCGCATTGCATC
>MU615108.1:0-17569 GCA_025201725.1 Chytriomyces sp. MP71 | reverse complement strand
AAAAAAAAAAAAAAAAACTCTAAGCCTAACCCTAACCTTAACTCTAGTCATAATCCTGGCCCTTTGACTCTAGTCCTAACCTTAGCCCTAGTCCTAGTCCTGATTCTGTTTCGGTTTCTAGGATAATTCTAACTCTATATTAGTTTTGGTTCTACCCCTAGTTCTATTCTTAACTAAATGTGCCATATAATTAAAACATCATCGATTTATTCTTCCGAAACCCGTCATAGTAGTGCTCAAAGTAGCAATAAATAGATCAAAAGAATGTCGCAGCGAACAACACCGAAACCGATGAAATCACCCATGCGACAGCGCCCGACCGCGGCACATCCTTGACCACAGATCCAGGAGCCGCGACCGCTCCATACTCCGTGCATACTCCTTGATTCCCCGGCACAGTCATTTCATTTTGAAAAGTACAGAAAAGCGGCACAGCGCAAACAGGGGCGAAGAGCACATCCCCTCCACAGGCCTCCCCCTTGGTTGCCACGATCATGCATACGCCTGTGTCTGCTGTGGCTTGGTCGCTTCCTGGCGCGGTGGCGTGCAGGACGCAGGTGAGACCTGCGCTGCAGGCGGGTTCGTCACTGCCGGCAGTGGTTGCATTGCAAGGCTGGCCAAGACCTGTGCTTACAAGCGGCGAGGCCACGGCGATGCGGAGGCGAGGGTTGGAGAAGTCCGGGTCGAAGACGAGGCCGGTCTCACCGGGTGCAGCAAAAGAGGCGTGAGCGCAGTTGGCGAGGGCGAGAAAGATGGCGAACTTCGTTTGGGAGTACATTTCACGGAAGACCGAGTCGATGCTATTGAATTTTATATGTATCGGGGAAGCAGGGGGTAATGAATCTTTTGACAACGAGGCAAAAAACAATTTCGCACGGCCAAGCGTGAGAACGAACGAATTTTTATTAGAAAAATTTTTTCCTGTATGAACGAATTTTCCGGACAATTGGTCCTAAAATTTGATCCATTATTGAAGTCATTGAAAAGGCCGTGGCAGGCTCCCTCTAACTAATCCGCAACGAAATTGTCCAGAATAGATATGACTCAGGATAGCTGCTATCCCGCGTACGATTCCGGCCTCTTTTACACTCCATCAGGCGACCTTGTGAGCAGCGACGGCTCTAATTACGTCAGTCAAAACGGCATCTTCGTTCTCCAAAATACCTGCTCTGCATCGCTTCCGACCAAGTGCTTCCCCAGTGCATGGACCGGGACACCCGACTCCCCGTATCAACTCGGCAGCGAGGTCAATTACAATGGTCAAAATTGGATTCTCACTCGCTCTAACTGGAAAGGATTCGGTGCCTGCTCTGTTGCACTTAACCCAGTACCCACACCTGGACCCCAGCCACAGAACAACTTCTGCTACCCACTTTACAGCACCAGCTCAGACCACCAATACTTTGAAGGCAGTGTGACATCGACAGCTGATGGCACGAACTGGATGGTTCGTAACAACGCCTGGATCCAGACAGGATCTTGCAGTGTGAGCAAGATGCTGTGCTATCCGACAGACTACATCCAAAAATCTTGGCCCGTCGGGGCACAAGTGAACGCAGGAAGCAGGAATTTCATGCTACTCACCACCGGCTGGACTGACCAAGGCTCTTGCATAGGCAAAGGCACAACAACAACCACCTCCACCACCACCACGACTACTAAATCATTTGGCACAACCACAACGACATCCACCAGTGTCAAAACTTTCTCCAGCAAATCTTCCACTACCGCCAAGGCGTCTACCGCCACGTCATCCACGATGAGTAGAACGACAACGGCTGTAGCGTGTCCTACCATGATCATCCGCAAAGACTATCGTGACCTTAATGACGCAGAAAAGCAACGCTTTGTGAACGCTATCCAAGAACTCCGTAGGCGTCCTTCCACGCAGGGTCAACGCAGCTTGTACGACGACTTCACTTTCATTCATGCGCAATTTTTGGACCAGATTCACGGACAGCCCATGTTTGCGCCGTGGCACCGAGAGATGATGCGTCGGTTTGAGGCTGCGCTACACAGTATCGACAGTAGCGTGACGCTTCCATACTATGATGTGAGACTTTCTATCTTGGTTTTGTAAGTAACTTAAATCAACCTGTTGTCGCAGTGGGCTTTCAACGGTCAGAACCCGCTGGTAGACACCGCCATCTTTGGCAAGGGCCCAACAGGTTTTGGTACGAACGGCGGCTGCGTTAAGGATGGATTCGTGGCTGGATGGACTGACAATGACGGGCAATGCCTGCAGCGACAATACGATGCGAAGCGGATGGTCTTCCCGGACAACACGCAGCTGGCCCAGTTTGTCATCAACAGCCCCAACTTTGTCAGTTTCGAAACACAGCTGGAGACGCAGCACAACAATGTCCACGTTCAGATCGGTGGTAGCGGTGGGGATATGTCATTTGTCAATCGATCTCCCAACGATCCCTTATTTTACATGCATCATGCTAATATTGACAGGCTGTGGTATGTCGAATATTCCCTTGCAACGGGTTTGTTATAGAAGACTAAACCTTGGCTTAGGTACCGTTGGCAAAAGAACCACCCTTCTCTCGCGAACACTTACGATCCCAAGGCATCACTAAATGATGTTATGCCGGGTTTCGACGGACTCCCAGTGCGCAGTGCCATGATAAGCGATAACGGAGCAGGAAATGGCATCTGGTGCATCCAGTACCAGCCTTACAGTGGAAGTGGGGACGTCCTCGCAAGCGGCGGTAACCGCAGGAGGGATGATGTCAGTATCCAAGTCAACGTCGACGTCAAGGTGAACCTGACCCCGGCAGGAAAGGAGAAGTTGCTGGATATGATTGTGAGCAAACCTGTCGGTACTCACAAGTCACTCGAAGCACGCAAACCCGTACCGCCGATTCCGGATGAAGCGATCGACAAGATGGCCAACGATCCTAAAATGATTGAGATGATGCGCATTCGCGTGCGCCAGGCTGAGAAGGAATTTTACGCAGCGACGGATAAGCTGGACAACGATGTGGCTGCGTATTTGGACGCCAACTCGGGTGCTAGTCACACGGAGGCTTTGTTCCATGTCACTAAAGACTGGGTGTGGGATGATTCTATTTAATTGCATGAGACCTTATTTGCCTTACACTTGACCCTTCTTCTATTTCTCGGTTTAGGGAATATAGCATTTAACTGGACCTTTCTATTTGTACCAATCCCAATTCTTTCAAGCCTGATGGATCAAACGGCTATACTCACATCATGGCCTCCTCCACTTGACTATCATCCTCGAAACATGTACAATTGGTTTCATATAATTTTCCCCTGATATAGGTGGACGAATAATAGTTTTTTATTCATTGGAGGACGTGAGGCGTATTCTGCGGATCCACTTCTTCCAATCGGGACCCTGTCAAGCTTGTCCACAGCTGCCACCAATCGAGGGATGAGCGCTAGCGCAACGAAAAGTGACTTTAATCCGGAGGCAGCACTTCTCTTTAATGTCGGCTGCTACCTTGCGATCGTGATCAGCCTGGTCGGGGTGGCAATGAATCACGCCGTCGCGGCCTCGCTCTGGTCCCGCAGCCGACGATGGGATCCATCGTCCTCTGGCACCTCCGATCCAGGTTCCCTCTCAAGCGGGACTGTCTTAGCTGGCTCCAGCTTGCTATCGCAGCCCGTCTCTATCGACAGCGCAGTCTTTCTAATGTGCGCCAGCTGCCTCCTATTTGGCCTACTCGTTGCGCTTGACAACGTCATTTTTCTCGCTGGTGGCTCCTTTGCGGCCCTACGCAGCGCTGGTGGCACTGTGATCTCGATCCTGTTCTACGGACTTGTGCTGATGCTCTTCACCGCAAACATGGTTTTGGCACTCGAACGCTTCTGGCTGCTTAAGTACGGAACAACTTTGACACGGAGGATGTTGGTGTACCTTCTGGCGGTGGTGATGCTGTTCTGGGTCTTGACTGCAGCCTCATTTCTTGCGGTGCGCCCATCCCACCCCATGTTCCACAAACTCACCCCTACTCAAAAATAATAGGCAAGGGCTGAAGAAATTGACTGGTACTTTCTGCCCTTCTCCATGCCCAGCAATAAATCCAAGACCAGTAAATACCTCTTTCTCGCTGGCCTGGCTTATTTTTTCCTTGTAACGGTCGCCATCGTGGTCGTATACGAAAACACGTACTTTCTCGCGCAAGACCTGATTGCTCAAGCCAGGTCAAACCATTCTGAAGTGCGCGAAATGAGGCGTATGGAAGGGCAAGGCGCTGACGGTCATGAGGTAAACGTAAACGCCTCGTCGAGCTCGCTCGACACGGCGACCCAAGCGTCGCGTCATCAATTTCGCGTTTTGGTGCGCTGTATACTAATGTCGGCTGGTGACTAGATTTTATTTTTTGTTTTCGGTGTTATGATTCACGTATTCATGTTAATGTACTGACTCATGCCTCGCAGGTCTCATCCTCTTTTACGTACCCGTATTCCTGTGCATGGTATTGCGATACTGCAAGTTGGGTTCTATAGGGGAGCGGTTGCAAGACGTAAATGCAACTGTTGGCGTGTATTTTGTTCTAGGCTTTATACCAGCGATTGACGTGATTTGGACGCCAGCACTAGTGTTGTTGTTTATGCAAGCGCAACGAAAGACAGCAATTGAATGGGTGATGAGGGTGTGGCGAATTGATTTGTCTCGCTTTATTGCCTTGTCGGAGGACGGGCAAGTGAAGCGGTGATGGGAGCGGTCTGTTCTCATATTTTGTCTCCAATTCTTGTGCATTCATTAATCTTGAATAATATCACTTGCATCGGTACAATGATGAACCAATGAGCCTGGGAGCCTCCCCTAGCCACAGCGCCATTCATGAACTGGCGGATGAACAATGATAGGACAACCACCAACTACACGATACCTACTCTTCTTTATGAGTACGTTAACCTTGCTACATATGATGCCGTGTTGGTGATTGGATTTTCGTACTCCTGTCAGAATTTCGGCTCTTGCGGCTATGTCCTTTCACCCATTCGATGTTCAATTCTTCTACAATTCGCGTTTTTTTGTCTCAGCCATCATCGCTACTTGCTACATGCAGCTGGTTTTCTTCAGCAGTTGGTTAAAAAGTCCCAAACCTCTGCCAAGCTGTCAGTTCAAAACTGTCTTCTGCTGTCCAGTAGCGTTCATGGTTGCAAATTCTTGGGAGTTTCCTACGGAATGACGAGTGAGCTGTAGAAAAGTATAAAAGTAGATTGCTCGGAACTAGAAAAATTTTCCATTTCTATGGATTGGTTAAATGCATACACAATTTTATGGTATCAAGCTCCTCTGTGATATAAAACAATGTAAGACAGTGGCTGTGTGAAAGTGAAGCAGCAGCATTGGAACACGAATAGACATATTACAATCTCCTACATACATGTTCCTGTCTCAAAGGAGACAACACGGGTACCTTCTCTGTCCAGTCCGGGTCGTCCCTAAAGTAATCCTCCGCCCTTCTCGCACCCAACCCACCGCAAACACACCTCCGCTGCATCGGATCCGTCATATGGAAAATGGGATGAAACTGGAAGAATCCCTGCCGCGCAAATTCCGAGCCACCATCCTTAGGCTCTTCGTCGCAGAACATCCACTCGCGCCGCTGCCGGTGCAACGAATCCTCGGAATCTCCTGAAGGGTAAAATGGTCTTAACGCAGGCACATCGCGCGGAGTTTTCAACGCATCCGTGGGCGCGGGCGATGCGTCGTACATGTGTGCGACGTCGCTTGGGTAAAAGTAGCAGACAACGTGAAAGCGGCCACCCGTGGACGCTTGCATTTGGATCCATTTTTTGCACAGGCCGTTGTAAATATAGCGTGGTTGTTGATGTGTAGAGTGAATGTCGATTTCCCTGCCATTCCGTGGTGTAAGGCGTGTGGAACAAAGGGTTTTTGAGTGCTGCACAGGTTGTGTCTCACCTAGAAATCCAAAATGCGCCCTGGCGGTGAGGGAGGCCCCAGCGTCGATCCAGCTATTCAATACAGATTAAGCAGGTGCTTGTAATGGTCGTTAAGAATGCACGCACCCCGTTTACGATTCCTTGCGCCGCCGCCAAGTCCTCCCGCAGAACGAGACAGGAGCCGCTCCAGATGCGCACGAAGCTCACCTCGCTCGCGGTGGGGTCAAACGGCCTCAGAATACCAGCTGCCACAGCTTCCACGAGAGCAGTTGCGTCCGGAAGCTGTGCAACGTGGCCCCAGAAGGTTTCGTAAGGTGAAGGTACTTCGGCACTGCGCTTCAGGGCCTGCTGCACGCCCACGTCTGACAGTTGTTGGCGCGCGCAGACAAGCACAAAGTGGGTGGAATGGCTCGCGGGACGGTGCCGCGGATCTGGGACCGGGACGGGATCGCGATCACCCGACGCTTCCGAGACTCCCGTGGACTCGGATGAAGGACCGGAAGTTCGCGCGGGACAGCCGGATGCGGCGGCAAGGCACAAGAGATCTAGCTTGGATCGCAGGGGAGGCTCGGGGTGCATTCCGTGGACGTTCACTGATGATGCGGGCCAATGTGATCAAGAAGGTCCCGGTGGATCTCCCAATTTGATGTGAGATTGGATTGACCCGAAGCCACCTTCACACCCCTCTTTATTGTAGCACCCTTAAATGGAGAGAGATACAGCGAGACCTTTGGTGTTATACCCTATAAAAATAGTGAGTTACTGCTGCCAACGTACAATGTTTTTGTTAACGTCAAACAAGGCCGATGGGCCGGCTTAGCGCCTTGTCGAATAGCTTTGTTCTTCCAGCAGATGACAAATGTAATTCGACATCTGCGCTTGCATTACGTGAGGTGTCGTCTCATTTGAGGTTGCCTTTGCTTACCATTACGTCTCGACTGACACTGTTTGGCTGATATTGGATGGAACAGATCCGATTTTTGGCTCCATTGTCTCTCACATGGCGCAACGCACGGTGAGTCGATCGAATCCCGGCGCGGCATTGTCCCAGGATGTGCGGAATCACACGTGTTTGCGAGTGTACGGCATAGGTCATTTTTTGGACCAATGTTATCTGAAGCCACAATGAGTTTTTAGTTACGTACCCTTGCACACTATTACACCTCCTTATTGAGGAAAATTGTTAACATACTTGTTACAGGTCTACCAGTCGTCCTCAACGACCCTGTTATGTGAATATATTGGCTGCATATGTTATAGGACAGATTTGGGAGTGAAAGACTTGGAGTTGAACGGGTGAGCTCTTGTTGTCTCTCCACTGATTGATAACTATCTCGAACAGATTTGCGAATCTACACCATTTCCGAAGCTGAAGTTTTGCTCATCTAAATTGCTGCCGCCTCGATCCTAGTGATTCGTCTTCAATCTGGCTGGAACCCTGCGACACTGATCTACTTCCAGCTGCTCCTCTTCAGGACCGCCATCCACTGCCGCCGCAACAAACTTCATCTGAAACCCAAATTAAAGAGCACGAATACGTCAACGTTCTCCAGGAACCATCCTTCAAATGCATCGTTTTCTGCCTCTGTGAGTCATGATTATGAACATGGGCTGGCGATTGCGCGAATCAACTTCCTGATGAAGGTACGTACGGCAGCGGAGTGGGTTTGCGAGACAAGAATGCCTGTTTGCTGCGCCAACATCCGCACTGAGGTTGGCGAGAGGATCGACCTTGTAAAATGACTCAGCTGTCAAGTCAAGGAATAAGTCAAAACGCTAACTTGAATTCAGACAGGAAACAAAACGAAATTCAAAAAAGCAATCCGTTATCATTCGAATTGGGATTCAAAGTGATACGCGATACCATGGGGTTGCTAATCTCAGCTCCCATTTCCTTAAATGTTTGAAGCACTACTTATCCTCATCATACGAAACTCGCAACACTCGCTTTTGATGGAGTCATTTAAATGCGGTCCTTGATGGAAACATTACAGTATGCTGGATATGCACAGAAACGACGCGTTGGAATTTGCTGTGAACGTAAAAAATCCGTCAAGTAAACATCCAAAACGCCAAAACCCGTCACCTTATCAAGTTCAACAACCTCGTACGCATCCAGTTATCGTCAACAGCTTCGAAGGCCCTCTTTGCGCCCTCCAGTTTTTGACAAGGAAACCAATTGCATTTCACCACAAAAACATCCAGGGAGACTCATTTCAAGTACACACTGCATCCTGATTCCAGGAACAATTTCTCATTAATATTTTCCCACATCCTACATATATACAAAAAGAAAATAAAACCGGTGTTTCACAACCAATATCAACGCAACTGCAAAACATAACACATTTTTCCACCACCATGAAAACTTAGAAGAAACCGTGGAACTTTTAGCGGATGGTGATCTTCTGTATCAAAGTGCCTTATGTAGTTTCTATGATGTGGAGGGCGTTTACCTAAATGTCCCAACAAAGCAAGAATTCATTCTCAATACATCTAAGCTATACCATCAAGCCGCGTGCCATCACAGCGCATATTTGAATTGCTCGAAGAGGGAGAATTCCGAATGAATTCCGAATCTTCGGATGTATCTTTATTGTGAAGGGTGGGCAAGGCGCGAAAAACAGGTAATAATTCACGACTCGCCGTGAGCCTTATCACACTTTGGTGAAACTGAGAGTGACTTGAAGCAGAAGGAGATAGGATGCAGGGATGGACAAGCAGGTATATGATGGACATTATTACAGACAAAAAAATCATGCTTGAAAGTATCCTTGAGCTCTTTGAATTGTCTTGGGCAATTCGTTGTCAACTGGAGTCGGAGTTGGGCTTCTGAGTTTGCAGCCAGTGGTACGACCGTTATGATCAGGGGTATCAACGAAAGAAAAAGATAAAGCTGGAATCAGCACTTCCTTTCGTGTCGCTGCTGGTGAACTAGGGAGCAAGACGCTGCTGTCACACACAAAAGCGAGCGTTAAAAATCATCCGTCTGACTGAACGCCAACGATGAAGCGGGATGCCGACACTCTGTTCACGCAGCGGGGCGTTGCAGACGTGCGCGTTCTCCAGGGAAAGATGGGAGCGGACATTGAGCAGAAGAAGGTGAATCTGCGCGTGATGGTCGGCGAGAGGTACCGCGACCTGCTGCTCGCAGCAGACTCCGTCGCAAACATGCGCGAAGCAAGCGCGAGGATGCAGAGTCTGCTCGCAGAGGTCGCTGAAGGTTGTTGCGAGGCAGAGAACCGCATGCGCCGTCCAGTCAAGCCTGGCCGTGGATCCGACTCGGACGGTTGGTCACCATATCAATCATAAAACCACTAATATTCACTTCACAGAAGATCCTCAAAAAAAGACGTTCCCCTCCGCAGTGCAGATCAAACTGCTCGTCGATACTCCAGAGCAGGTGTGAGGCCTGGCTGGATTGGCTGTCTTCCCCAACCGTTCTGACACACATTTCTCACAGATCTGGAACGCCCTCGAGCACCACAACTACCTCACAGCTAGTAGGCTCTGGCAGGCGGCAAACTACATCAACAGAGCGTTGGGCCAGTCTGGGAACGGCCTTGAAAATATTCCCCTCCAGTTTCCACTCGTTCAGCGACAGTGGGACTCTATCTCGCACTTTCGCGGAAAGATTTTGGAGAAAGCGAAAGAGTATTTGAAGGATTCTGCACTCACAGATGAGGTACACATTTGTTGAGGTCTGCAACGCTTCCCTGTAAATCTCATCTCCTAATTCAGGATATTGCCGAATCCCTTTGCGCCATAATGCTCCTTGAACGAATCACGCCACGCCAAATACTCGGTATCTTTCTCGCCACGCGGCGACAAACTATACTCGACGCGCTCAAAGAATTCAGCAAGAACGCCACAAGCATTCCTGACCTCCTTCTCGGCCTCTCCCACGTCATCCAATCCACATTGAACCATGTGGCCCGAGTCTTCTATCCCCCGAGCAACACCCCGTCCCGCCTTTACACACTTATTGTGTCTCTCTCGAAACCAATCGCAGACGCGCAGACAGGCGTGACAGCGCCCAATAGCGTATACGCACTCTACGGCGAGAAAACAAACATGCACATTGTGTACCGCCACCTCCCGCCCAGCATTCAGAACCACGTGCCTCTCTTCAACATGGGCGGCGGGGGGATTGGCGCCATGGGCGTCGGGGGTGAGGCCGTGACTCAAGCCGTAGAAAGTTGGTTGGCAGAAGTGGTTGCAGACGTGCAGGGTGGAGTGTCTGCTGTCTTGAGTCATGTGAAGGGCGGTGCGCAGCTCGCAATTGTGCGGGAGGCGCTCATAAAAAAATTGTCTGACTTTGAAAAGACACCGTCTGTGGGCAGTGGCGATGATGACGGCAGATTAGGTGCAGCTGCTGTGCCATCGAGTGCGCCATTGACAAGTGACTGGAACGTTCTTTGCGTGCACTTGATGCAGCGACAGGTGTCCCTGTGGGACCTGGTCTTCCGTCCCGTGTTCAAGGATCTGTCTGTCACTGTGATTGAAAAGTCGTTCGAGAAGTTGAGTGAGCAAGTGGACTCCGTGTTGGTGCCCTTGCTGAATACGTCACAGAGACTGGACAGTGAAGGTAATATCCTTTTTCCTTCCACTTCAATAGCATAATGGACGCGTCTTGCGGTATCAGACTCTTCCGTGTCAAGCTACATCTGGACCTCCACCCTCAAGCAGCACAAGCCAGGCGCAACAGCGACAGCTGCAGCCGCTGCGGAGGCCACGAAGATGGATCTCTTTTGCCGCGTGCAGACTCCCAGTCTAGGCGTTTTGACTGACGCGTTCGAGCAAACATTGGCCGCAATCCGTGCTGATGTGATTCCACTCGTTACTCCCAAGTTTGGCAGTCCGGATAAGAAACGCCGACGCAGCTTAAGTCCTGTCAAGGTATTTTTTGAGAAAGAGGAGGAAGCTGTGGAGAGGTAGGTCGGATGCAAAAGTGTGTTATGACTAAAATCCTTTGCTTTTGTACAGAGACGTGGACTGGTTTACGAAAAGTTTCCAAGAACAATACCTCCGAGCGATCGAAGCATACCAGGCTCGCCTCTCGGCGCTTCTTAAGACTGTCTCGGGGGGAGATGATGAAGGTGGGTTCACTCATTCATGTTAGTGGGCCAACTATAACAATTTTCTACGCTGACAGACTCCATGGGCAAGATTATGTTCCTGGCGCGTGCAGCCAAGGCAATCGCCATCAAGGTGAAGCAATTAAGCGAGCCAATTCTCTTGCAGGAGGAAGCTGCCAACACGGCTAGCTCGATCGTGGCGCGGCTCAGGCAACGTGGTTTACGTTCAAATTCCGGTGAGATTTGTAATGCGTAATGATAAGGCAACTCACTTATAGTCGCAGCGACGTCTTCTGGCCTTGAGGCAAGCCAGGCCTCCTTAATGGATGTGCACATGAGTGCAATGAAGATCTGGATAGGAAAAATGGGTGCAGAATTTGAGTCGCGACTCGCAGATGGCCTCGCGAACGAAGATTGGGCATCAGGGAGCAAATTTGTCGGTGTCTGGGAGGCCATTTCGCTCTTTGCCAAAGATGAAAGTGGACAAACTCAAGAGGACAAGTTGAAGCTACCTGTACATGTTTCGTCGTTTATTGTGCAGAGTCTGCTGGGCGTTGTTTCGGAATTGAATCGAACTAACGGCTTCATTTTGGAAAAGGTATACTATTTTGCGGTCTGCTAAAACTATTCCTTTTTTCAACACCATTTATACATCCCAGCCGTGTTTGAAGCTGCTCTTGCAAGAGTTGGCCCATCGCATTATTGCCGCCTATCGCCAGTTCCTTGATACCGTGCTTCCTGAGCTAAAAGTTTCCGATAAGGCACCTATCCAAATGCTTTTTGATTACGAGTTCTTGGTAAAAGTTGTGGATGGATGCTGGGCCTACGATCCGGACCAAACCACGGATAATGTTGCGGCAAAGGAAACCAAGGTTCCTGCCTTGGCTGTCTTGGCGCTGATTCGATCGTTGGTGAGTTCTACATTCAATTGCAGTTTGTTCTGATGAGCCACCGATTGGCAGATTGACCCGATTGATCTAGCCATCGCCTCGATGCACTTATCCGCAAACGTGAATCGCTTCTACTCTCGCTCATCTGTTTTGCTGGGCAGTCTTTTGGCTTTAAATGTGAAGCCGCTGGAAACGTGAGTTTTAGTGTTGTACTGGTTCGCTGTTACTGACTCGACGTGTCAGAAAGAAGAACCCGTCGCTCCAAGAAATGCACAACGTTATTGCAGTGGTGAACCAGCCGCCCCGCTTCACCTTACTGTTGACATCGCTACCCGGCGCGTCTCTCCCAGCTCCGCGAATGAGAGGTAGAACGAGCCCTGATCTGTTTTCTGTTTTTCTCATTTTCGTGGCCGTCAGGAACCATCCCGTCCGTGTATACCAGCCAATCCGAATCCAGCAATCAGCGCAAAAGGCGTACACCGCGTGCCCGCATTCGCATCAGCGCCAACTCCGTCGCAAACACGCAAGCTTCCAGCAGCAACGCGAGCAGTACTGGTGCGGGTGCGTCGTATAGTATCAGTGGATCCGTGATAAGTGGGGTGGTTGGACTCGTAGGGGCTGCCGCGAGTACGGCGGCGCAAGGGGCACAAATGGCGGGAGTGAGCCAACAAACGCTGTTTGGTGGTGCCAGCAGCATGTTTGGAGCTTTTATGGGAGGCGGTGGTACGGGTGGTTCAAATGGTGCTTCTACTGGGAAGGTGGGATTGTCGTCCCCACCAAAGAAGATTTAGACTTGACCCAATTCTACTTTGAATAAATTTTCGTTGCTCACCGCTAAGATCAGGGTTGAGCTTATGGCCCTTCGATAGGAGCGATTGTGTGGCTGCACACAAACCGCAAGCAAGCACGTTGCAAGACATCTTAAACGGACCCTGCAAGCAGAGACAAAGTTATACAGCAACACGTGTTTACACCCATCCCGAGAACATTCACGTGTACTGGTTATCCGAAAATATTTAAATCAGTGTCAGCACAGTGCAACTTTTCAGCTCGCCAGCATCCAAAAACGCTTACCTCCCACTCCACTACCTGACTACTGTCAGCTACCTAAACGGGGGTCAAACACAAAGCCGCAGCGAGGGAAGGGTAGAACCATTTCTAATGTGCCCTTCCATTCATTACTTCATCCTTGGTACACTCATATTAAACCCATTATCATGTATTGAATGTTTACAAAATGTTGGGAATTGGTGAGCAAGGATGAAAGGAGAATTCTCCTCTTTCAAATCTAAAATAATTAATGAAATGTGGGTCCAGTTTATACACCATTTATTGCATTTGAACAAATCCGATTTCAACAGCTTTCTCCGCCTTCTCATCCTCCCGTGCAACCATCTCAGCTTCAAACACAGCCTCCGCAGATGATCTCGCTTGCGTTGAGATGGGCGGCCTTGTGTCGCTCAAACCACCACCCAACTCCCCTTCAAAGAAATCGCGTCCAAGTACTGGTCCCTTCTCACTGCTTCTTCCAGGCGAATTCTCTTTTTCCGAACCCATGCGCCATCTTATCCCCGAGAAAGCGATGTGAGAATCCTAGCAACGAGGAGTCAAGCGACATTCAAACAAAAAATAAAAGTAAAAGCGAACGTACGGGCAGCGAGGAAACTTTCCACATTGCTTCCAACACTAGCCAGACCTTCTCCATCCCAGCATCGTCTTCAGTCGGCCTCACCGCACCGCCAGTGCCATCCTCATCAACAGCCATCTCACCTAAATCCTCATCAAAGTCTCCGTCGGTGTTGAAGTCAAATGCCCGCGCATCCAACGGCGCGAATCCCACCCACTCCGCATCTAACACGCCTCTATATTGTTTTTGAATAGATGCCATCCGATTCTTGAATTTCCGCACATCCACCCCACGCATCAAGGCGTTTCCAAACTCCACCAGTACCGGCCACAGATGCGAAGGAACCTGCACCGGATCCCGCACAACCAGCGCAAGGACAGGATGCACGAACGCCAAAGCGTCTGCCAAGCTCTCCGTCACGCCTTGCCCCACGTTAGTGATTCGATTCTGTCTCTCTAGGGAAACGCGGATGCACTCCTGCGAAAGCGTCCAAAGTAAGCGCCCAGCATCTGTACCTCGCGGACTCGCCGACGGAAGCAGGGCGCGGACCGCAATGAGAAGCCGCGCGATTTGCGCCATCACGATCGCATCCAGGTTGAAAGCGGCGAGACTCGCAATCCATGCAGCCAAAACCGGCTTTCCCACCCGCGCTTCAAAATCTGCCCCCAAACCGTCGTCCAGGTTTTTCCCGGCCGCGCCTGTTGACGGTCCGAGTAGCAGCACCCGAGCGGCTTCCAAGATCGCGTCTGTACCATCGAAGGCGCGTGGTCTTGCCAGGCAGAGCTCCAGATTGCGGCGTGCGGTGGGAAAAGGGCGGCTGCAGCAGAGGGCGCGCGCGTAGAGGTCTGCGGCTGTGAGGTCGTTGGATGCGGCTTGTGGGAGAACCGCGAGTTGGTTGAAGGGGTTGCCGGAGGAGGGGACGAGGATATGAGCCAGGTTGTAGTAGAATTTCGGTGCGGGAGAGGGGGCTGGAGCGGTAGAGTCCCTGTATCGAGCTGTTTCATGACCATATTATCTGTACCGAAGATCTTTAAACAATATGATTACAATACTCACCAAGGTCGCCCAGATATATGAGGCATTGAAAGCAAGTGAGGACAACCTGATCTTTATCCACGCGCTCATCGAGTGGCGGCTGGTCCGGCATCCCGAGCGTGAACGGCTTTAGGGCGCCCGACGCGACCACGACGCGCGCGACGCGTTTGAGCGAGTGCGCATTCGCCAGACGCACAATTAGCTGCGCGTAGAATACGATCGCATCGTCCAGAAACGCGCGGAACAACGCTTGCGTCGACGCAAGCGCCGGTGCGTTTCGCTCCTTCTTGGCTATCGATATCTGCATTCGTCGTATCGTTATTAGTATTTGTTTGAGTAAAATCGTAAGAGTTTCGTAACGCTTCGTAGCGCCTTATAGCGCTTCGATTGACGGGGGGTTACAGGGAGCATTCGGCCTTATAAGGTATCGGAAGTCCGCCTGCGACCTCGCAAGACGAATCTTAAAAGATATGGGCCACATACACTCGCTCTGAAGGTGCCTATGGGTCCGTAAAAGAACTGCTTCCACAGTTGCGCTTCACTCCCGCGCTGGCTGGCGACCCCTGTTTCCGGCCCCTTCTTCATCAGTCTCGTGCTTCATTCATTGCCAACATAGATTATGCTCAACGGTAATCCGTCACCAGCAGCTGGGCGATGCTTTCTGGGTCCATTGTTCCTGCTCTGTGGCAAGAGATTGGGAGAGATGGATTTCCACGATTCCACCCACCTCCCTTTTTGACTCCCAACATCGCCCCTGTAAAATAAATTACGAGCACAGGATCGGTTCAATTCGCAGTCATAAAATGATAAATTTCAATGAAGACCTGGGGCTACCAGCTGCGTGGTATGATTCTCATAGCGGGCCAGAATTCAGTTCCAAAGACTTTCTCTCTGCATTAGTAATTCGAATGCTATGCGCTTCCTCCTAACAGTGAACTGTTTGCTGTGTGTGTTCTGGATACGTAGCGCCTTACAGGCAATCCATTCGTAGAAGTCAAAGAAAAGGAAAGGAACAACACTGGAAGACACTCGGGTGCATATGACAGCCGTGTTCGCCGTGGCCTGCGACTGCTTCGTTACCATTATGAGACGGCCGATTGGAGTGCGAAAGGGGTGCTGGTTTGACATTCATTTTTGCAATTTGGTACAATCTTGTTATGTCCTACCTAACAAAATTAGGTAATAAATTAAGAAACACCTTCAAATGTGAGATGTGTGCTTATTCAAAAAAAAACCAACAAGGTGGAAATTGAGTAAATAAATTTAATTTCTGCTGGACATTTCTGTAAATGAGATTTCTCGGTGGCATATGTGACAGACTGACAGCCCCTTCCCAATTCTCCCTTCATATCCTTAAGTTTTATTGTTTTACAAGAACGGCGGAATAAAATAAGCGTGAAATGAAATAAACTTTACTGCCATCATAACGCGAACTGACCCGCCAGAAATAAGCTGTCAAAGAAGTCATCGATGGGCGTAACTGCGGGCTCCATAGCCGGGGGAGACGCATTAGGAGTTATGCTCTGATCTGTTGTCACTGTCAACGCGGGATCACGGGTCATCATCAGGACTCGCACGCAGTCAGTGAGATTGTTGTTCTGCTCCACCAACGCGCGGATCTGTTCTTGCAAATGCGCTTGATTTGCCTGCATCCTGCGCATCTCCTCACACAAGAGCTGGAACAATTGTGAAGTCTCCGGCTCGAAGTTGTGTGGCACGCTGGACACGTCCAGCGCAACAACCAAATTAGAGGGAATGATGGGAGAGGAAGCGGGGCGCTTGATAAGAATCGGGGGAGACGCTGAGGCTGGAGGAGTGCTTGATTGAGGTTGCCGAGCCAGTGAACGATGGACTGCGGGGAACCCTTCCCGGAGGCGAGGGCTGAATCGATACAGCGGCACTGCGTATGGTGCCGCGGAAGGCTTAGCAAGCGAATTGTGGGAACGGACGACGTGGGGAACACTTGGGCAGGGTGGCATTTGAAGGTGTCTGAGAGTCTTTTGGACAGGGTTTTGGTTTGATCACGCTCGAAATGTCAGTCTTTGATCGATTTTGTGCTTCCGGGACTTCCCGCTGTCACCTGTCAAGCGATAGCGATGGAAAAGATTGGACACGTGAGCTGAGCCTGAGAAAGTGAAAAACAACCAGCTATGAAACTTTAACGATAAACCAGTAGATACTCCGACAGCTTAAGCAGCCTTGTTGTCGGCATCCTAACGAAGCTTCGGCATTGTAAGCGACAGTCTCCGCCACCATTTTCGAAAAGCGGAGTTTTTGAGGAAGTAGATGCCTTTGCCTGGTCACTATACCTTGAATTGAGGCTCCACAGTGGTAAAGTCGAAGGCATGTTTCTGCCCACAAAGAGGAGCTGGTTCATTCCGAAGTTTGCTCCACTCTTCTGGAATCAGTTCCGCATTTAATGCTCGTGTTGGCCGCTTGTTCAACGCTTGGCTTTTCCGGCAGCGCTGCTCGCTGCGAGGAAGCGCTGTCCTTCTACGTGAAAAAACTGTATGGCTTGTAGCTGGCTTCGTATTTATTATGAATAAATTTATAATGGAGTTACGGTAGGGACTTGATTCCAAATTTAATTCATGCATTATTCCATTACCGGAATACTGGAATAGTATGTTGAAAACAATTCTATAACGAACATTTTATTCAAGAAGAGGTCACAACATACATGGGGAGAAATTCCCACTAGGCGCCACATTATTTGGAGGCACCGTTCGCAATCTCCTTGAGGAGTTCCGCATTACTGGCTCCGGTCTCAGCCACCATCTTGGCGAAACGAGACTCTGGGTTGTCCAACAAGTTCCTTGGCTGGTCATACTCCGCAATTAGACCAGCATCAAGCACCAACACACGGTCGTAGTCGATGATTGTGTTGAGGCGATGAGCAATCGTCAAAACCGTAGCATCAGCAAAGTCCTCGCGCAAAGAACGCTGAATCAACGAATCCGTCTCGTAATCAACGTTGGCCGTCCTATGAAACGAGGGGTCATGTTATCGCCATGCTTCGCAAGACAGCATCCAAATAACTCACGCTT
>MU615107.1:0-17576 GCA_025201725.1 Chytriomyces sp. MP71 | reverse complement strand
GCACTGGTGTAACCGGCAGCGCATCCACGCGAGTCGTGTTGTCCTCATGCCGCGTGTAAGAGCCCTCCTGCAGTGGCTGACGCGAGGATCGCGCAGCAGGAGGTGGTTGCTGTGGCTGGAGACCGCGCGCGCATGTCTGGTTAGTTATAGGTGTTGGGACTGGAGGTGGTCCAGCCGGCTGTTGGTCCCTGCCTGCATCCTCGCGGCCGTGGCGCTCCCCAGGGGCATCCTGGAAGAGCCGCTGCATAGCAGCAGTAAGCTGGCTGGACAGCTCACTCACCTGCGCGATGAGGGACGCGATCCGGTCGTCCTTTTTGCTCAGGGTCCGCAGGCAGCGCGCTTCCTTCGCCTCGCTCGCGCGCTGTGCTTTGATCATTTGCAGCTCCATGCGTCGGAGCGTGTCCTCCATGGAATTGCCGTGGTCCCGCTCGTCTGTGATGGACTCTGCAGATGGGGGGATGGAGAACTGGCTCTCTGTCCCCATCACGGGTGACGAGAGGCCAGCCTCAACACGTGGACGTTTCCTGCTGCTTTTGCTGCGGACTTCGCTCTGCTGCTGTTGCTGAGTCTGTGCGAGGAGTGGGATTTGGGTGTCGGGGGGGGGCGTTGTAGCTGTCATCCACCTGGCTCAACTCATCGCCTATGGGAGCCCCTCTGCCTCCATCTGGCATACCCTTTGCCTTCGATCCGAATAGATCGGCTATTTTCAGCTGTCCTGCATGTGGAGCTGGGGTGCTCCTGGCTCTGCTCGCTGGAGCACTAGTGGGTTTTGCGTTGCGGACTGCGCGTTTGCGACTTGATGCTAGAGACAGGATCCCCTTGGCTTCTGCGATAGCAGATGTGGGGAAAGTCCCTTCTGCATTGATGAAGACACATGTGAGGAGGCACTTACTTGGCTTCGCGCATCTGACACCTCCAGGAGCTGGACATGCTAGCAAATATTCACAAAATCCCAACGTGTTGTATCTGCCACTGTTGTTGCAGTAACAAAGATTCTTGCAGGGCCTGCACAGGAACAGGCTCTTGTGAGCCTCGTAGAGCTCTCGGCTGCGGCGCTCGAATTCCAGTGCAGTGAGTCCCCGTCAGGTTGTTTGGGCCTCTCATGTGTTTACATGTGGTTCTGGTTTGTTATAAAGTAGAAGAGGACTGTGAATTGCTGCTGGGCTGGTTGCTCATAGTCTGCAGTGTGTCTGGATGTTGTTGCTGGTCTGGACAGAGTGCTTCCCAAAAGAAGTTTTTTTTTCATCATAACTCTGGCACTGAACTGTAAAGTAACTAGTTTTTCATTAAGAAGCAGATGCAGTTCTCACAGGGGCTTACACCATTGTCAATACTGAATATAATCAGTTATTTTATTAATAAGCTTTATTAATTCCTTTGTTACTTATTAGAGAGATTAAAAGTAAATGGTATCATATACTCTAACACATTCCAGCCTGTAATTCCTGTCCCTATAGACACCAGTCTCTTCCATCTAAGAGACACAAGTGGATGTCAGCATTGTTCAAAAATCTGTATACAACTTCTATTTGGATGACTTAGGAGCAACTGTTTCTGAATGAGACCAGCAATGTTGGGACAGGAAGCTTTTTGAGTGTCTGTAAAAATTCTTGAGCATGGTGACAGCAACAGGCATACAGAATGGAAACAATCAAGTTGAGACAGGCTCCAGAAAATATTTTATGGAGATATTATTGCCAATCTTGCAGATGCTATGACTCACAAGTCCTCACTTCACATAGGTGGTGATGAATCAAAATAATGTTTCTGTGGATATATGAAATGAAGCACCATTGAAAATGAGGTAACCCATTATGCATTATGAATGAGATTGCAACCACGTTTACTTGTTCAATTGTTTGTTTATTCTCCTTGTTTTCACTATCATCATAAAGGCATGGTGTTGAGACCATTATTCATTTAATTGGAACTTGAATACAGTTAATTTCACTTCAAAGTTTCAAAATATGAGTCCAACCCACAGAGTTTGTTCATAGCCACACACTCATTCATGGCTTGTGGCACTCTCAACTTCACCAATGCTTTCCTTCTCTGCAATGTCCTTCACCTTTTTTATTGATCTGCTTATGTGAAATCCACATCTTGGACATATGATTCACCCACTTTCCTTCTGAAATTCCTCCAATCCCTCCATGCCTTCCCATGCTCTGCTGCAATACTGTTGATTAACAGCTGCCCTCCTAGCCCATTCTCAAACTTCTCATTGCATAGAAGGAGTTTTCTTATCCTTTGGCAAGTCAAAAAAATGTGTAAATCTTAGGATAACCCCTGATGCTGTGGCAAAAAAAGTCAAGATCCACTTACAATTGTATGCTCCTTTGAGATAAGCTGAGCTTGTGGTAAAGAATTTTTTGCCTCTAAGGCAGAGACCCTGAAATTGGCAGCTTCATTGGGATCCTGACTTGCTTCCAATGGCAAGTCGAAATATGGATGCATAGATACATTGAGGGCATCCAGTCTGGTTGAGTTTATTGCAGTGAGGGCAGCAACTACTTGGGTCTGAAGTAGCATTATTGTACTCTATGTTTGCCAACAGCTGCCTTGCCTGTGCTTCCACCTGTGTTGTTGCTCATTCCATTAATTGCTGTTGTTTGGAACTGTTCTTTACAGTTCTTGGCTCTGCGCCTGAGTTACTCAATAAAAAACTCAAAATCTAATATTTAATCTTTACTCTCAATCTTAAGCTTATGCTTAAAACTTCAACTTAAAATCAAAATCTCTCTCAACATCTAATATTAGTGCACTGTGATTGTACTTCCAGTAGCTTTTTCTCTTCAGTTTCCAATTATTATGTACTAACATTTGATTCTGCCATGAGTAGCTCCTCCTTACCTTTTCCATACATAGTTGCTGATATAGCATTGTAGTGTGATTATATACCTTCATTCCAGTCATGATAACTTCTATATGGGAGCATTTCTGGATTTCAGCATATGATTTAAGTTATAACTATACAGCTGTGAGCTTATGCTTGATTCTGCCTGCAATGTTAACATTTATAATGAGCAATTTATTGTCACATTTATGTTGAGATGCTTGATAATATGTTGTTGATAGAGTTAAACATGAATGACTGGCCTTTGCATGGATCATCAGATGAGCAAATGTTATACATGGTGTCGTCAGATTGGCTTTGCTCACAGTAGCTTTGTTCATACCCTTTCACAATATGAGTAGAATTTGTCATTGCCAAACAGTTTGCATGTTAGAAATGGATTATTATTTCCAATTCCTGCCTTATACACTGTCTAATACTGAGTGTTAGTAAAGTGTGGGGTCTCTTCAACTTTCATTTTCCATTTTTTCTGCCAAAGCCTTTAAAAAAGACCTTTTTATTATGCTTCATCCTGGTAATATAGTCCTTTTTGGCTATCCTTGTGGCATAGATGCCATCAGTGATGTTCTCAGCAACCTTCTGTTCTTCTGATTCAAGAAAAGCGAATACCCTCTGCTGAAGGACCTCAGGAACATTGCTTGTATAGCTCATGAATGCAGTTATGGTTGCCTGGATTACCTTCTGTTTGTGAAGTAACTAAGGAAAATTCTACATACCAGGCTAATACTTTGCCAACATGCGTGATGCTGGAAAAGAGATACTGAATTAGTAGCATGCTTTCTGGGAGTCCAAGCCATTGCATGTAGCAAGCTTCATACTTGGTTTGTTAAAGTTTTGTTTGAGCATTTTCATGTTACCCCAGACTCAGCTTATTTGTAATTGAGTGAGAATATGGCAACAAAACTTTCTCAGTTGGGGGAGGTCCGCCTTTGTCCATTGAGGCCAACTGTCATTGTGTTCCTGAATCTCGCCCTTTTTCTGGCCCAATGAGATTTTTTGAACATCTCACCACCATTTTGATGATCCATCTTCATCCACACTCTGGAATGTTTTTTGCACAAAAAAAAGCGCATTGTTCAGCACATTCCTAGTGATTTGAAGGTGCGTCCAACCAGTAGTGTGACTGGCTGGCCACTGACACATCTATTGTGTCAAAATTTTAATTTGGTCATATTGTGGATGGTTCTTGCCTATTTTTGGACACCATTGACTTTGCACACAGTTTTATGCTGGAAAGACTTTGCAGATTTTTGTCCACCACATTGCTGCCTTCCCTCTTTAACCTTGCCACAGCAATTCCTTTACTGAACTGCTCATTCATAGTGATTTGTTTTTTTAAGATCTTGGTGTGTCTGACCAATATTGTGACACTCTCCTCTGCAAGCTGAAAGAGAAATGTGTCCATCAGGTGCCAATTATGCACCAATTGCTGACAAGCAACAACCAGCTTGTTAATGTGTAGAGTCATTAATTCAAAGAATTTTCCTTCTGCAAGCATCCTATGACCCATTTCAACAAACTCTTGCTCCTGCAGTGTCATAAATAGCTGTAGGAAGTAGCTAGTACAAACATGGCTTGTGGTCTCTGGTGGTTGGTTGTATTGGAATGAAACAGTTCTATTGTATCTACCACACCTGCATAACTGTCAAAACACTCCATTAAGGAACACAACTATAAGTCATTTTTGATGTCATAATCCCTATCAAATGGAATAGATCACATTCCCATAGCATATGTGTCAATGCCATGTAAACACTTTCAAGTTCTGCTCCTGTTGTAGAACTGGCAACTCAACCTGACCTTTATTTTTCCAATGCAACAGATTGCTATCCAGGAAAGTAATATATCCATGTGTAAATTTGCACTCTGTAGTATCTCCAAGCCATTCTGCATCAGCATGATCATAGTGATTCCATTTATCAGCTTTAGAGTATTTGAGGCTCAACTTCTTTAGAAATAAGACATAACTAAGAACATCATACACATGTTTCCAGTGCAGATCAAATGGGTCATTGTTGAATCAGCTCAACATTCCAATTGAGCAAGATAAGTCTGGCCTTGTCCATTGAGTTAGATACAATAAACTTCCAATCAAAATTCTGTAAGGTTCATCTGACTTCACATCCTCTGCTCCTGACAATAGCAACTGTAAATTGCTGACAGTGGGGTTTCCTGTATATTGCAGTCAGTCATACCAAAATGATCCAGCAATTCCTCCAATGCTGGTTTTTGAGATAGTGATACAGTACCTTGCTACACCATCACATACCCACAAATCACTTCACATTTCCCAGATCTTTGATTGGATATTTGAGAATGAGTTCAGCAATAAACTACTTCAATATCAACAGCTTCTTGCAACCACCCAGAAAGTCATCCACAATCAAGATAACCATCATGAATCTGGAATCAGTCAAATTTCCATGCATAAAAATACATTCATCAAAAATGCTAGCAATAAAATCAATTGACTTCAAATATGCACTGAAGTCTTTATATCAAGCATTAGCTGGTTTGTTTTATTCCATACAGTGACCAAACAAGTTCACAGACCATGTGTGAGTATTCTTCCCAAAAGATGTTCTTCAAATCCAGGAGGCTGCTTCATGCATACCAATTCCAACATTTTAGCTATGTCTCCTTGATATATCAACAGCTGTTTTGTGACACATGTTGTGAAGAACAAATGAATTGAATATGGATGCGCGACTGGAGCAAAGTTGTCCGCAAATTCAATCCCTTCAATCATAGAGAATCCCTGTGCAACAAGATGTGATTTGAATATTCCAGGTTTACCATCAGCATCCTTCTTCTGAACATCCACAAATCAACAACTGATGACATGCATGTCCTTAGTCCACAGAATTAACCTCCATGTTTGTAATCTTTCAACTGATCAATCTCATGTTTACATGCTTCAATCACTCTAGGGTCTAACTCTTGCCCAATAGAAGCAAATGCATAGTGAATGGGGTTTTGAGAATCAACATGCCAATAATCTTTGTGAGGAACAGGTAGACAAGATGAATGCCTCAGAGCTGCAGGTGCAGGAGTTTCATTGTCTCCAACTACCTCCTTCTGATTGGCACCAATGCTAGGTTTCGTTGGAAGGCCATCAGCTGGTGTGAACAGAGGCTAGTCGCAGTAATCGATGACTTGAGTGAGCTCAAAAACGTGATGCTGTTGGAAGACATTGTGCATTGTTTAAGTTTTATTTACATTTGGTGGGTCTCTATAAAACCCCGTGATGCTGCTATGCAGTTTTGGTGCTACAGATGCTTTGGTGTATGTTAGATGCTTATGAGCAAGCAAGTTGTGAGGAATGGTCTTCCACATAATGCTGAACAACACTGAATCAGCTGGAATTCTTGCCCTAATGCCATTTATGTTTGTGATTTGTAGCCTTGTTCACTGATTCAAGCTGCACAAGGATGTTGATATCACATTGAAAGTCCTTCGACATCAACACAGTGTGTAGTCTTTCCTCTCAAGCAGATCAACCTTCCTGTTGAACTGCATCTGCACATCAATTATCTTGTGCAAAACAATCCAGATGTCTTGCGTAGTCTTGTACTCGAGTATCTCTGAGCCATCAAATACCTGCACCGACTTTTCTATGTCAACATTGTGAGAAGCATCATCACTAACCTGGCTCACATCTTTGGGAAAGTGGATGACTTTAATCATTGGTTCATGTTTAAATTTCTATCAAACTTTGGTAACACAGGATTGATGCCTTTGATGTTTGAGCAGCGATTTGATACTACAACAAGTTGCTATTCATTTGCCTCACAAGATCAATGAGTGTGTTAATGTCTAGTGCACAAAGTGTGGCAATGTTCACAGTCAAGCATTTGAATTCAGATGCAGTCTCTTTGTATTCAATGCTGCTTGTCCTATCCTGCACTTTAGCTGTGAACAGCATATGTAAACAATGCCATGTTGATATCAATTGGAACCTCAAGTGCAGCCATTCATTGACAGTCATGAACACTGGGAGGCCCTTGTCAGCATCATCTGAACCCAAAGACATTTGATGATCACAACAACTCAGCAATATGGTGCTGATAATTTGTAGGAAGCAGCTAGTATAAACTTGGCTTGTAGGTCTCTGGTGGTTGAATTGGAGTGAAACAATTCTATTGGATCACACTTGCAACACTGTCAAAACACTTCAGTAAGGAACACAACTGAATACAACCAACTTTGCAATATCCAACTGTAACAAAGAAGATACAAAAGCCACACATGTCTGTCAATTCAAGTTTCGACTATCCTAATCAAAAAATCGACAATTCCCTTCAAACCAACAATTGACAATCCCACCTCCAAAAAAAGACAACAACCAACTCTGAACATCCATGAATACAAAAGTGGATAAGCAAGTACAACAAGAGGGAGGTTGTGGATGAGGAGAAACCATTGTCAGGGAAAGAAGGTTGCAATGAGAGGGACCCTTGAGATGATGAAGAAGACCCAGGCTTCTGCATGGGCAAACAAAATTATTTTTTTTTCCTTTTTTTAAATGGCACCCTGTGGTATATAATATTTCAACTCACTCCTGTTCAATCATTGGTGAAAATTATTGAGGATAAATCTTGATATTAAGTATCCCATCCATTTTGAGCATATCTTTAAATTCATTTGCAGTGGATCATTTGGAGATGACTCTCAAATCTTTGGCTCAAAATGACTTGGAAATAGTGCCACAACATTTCATGCTATCTCAAGTGAATTCTTTCATCACATAACTCCCAAACAAGGTTGTATATTGCTTGTGAAAGTTCTTTCCAAAATATCTTGGAAGATTTCCCAATCCACATATATGCTCAGCGTGCATGTCCAGATAAAGAAAAACCCATGCAGCTGTCTTCCTATGGAAATGACCACTCATACAGTGTATCAGATATGTATGGGAGATTCCCTCAACAGGGGTCATTTGAAAATTCCCACCAAACATATAGCATTCTCTTTCACCCCTACTCAGACATGCAAAGAAATCAGCAACAGCAATGGCAAAAGCATGCAGTCAGCAGCACCCCATATGAGCCAATAGCCTCCTTTGAAACAGAAAAAGGAGAGTATGTAAACTTGCATGCAGACACAGATGCATGGCAAGTGTTGGAAACCTGGGCAGGGTGATAATGCCATATGAATGGGATCCAACCTTACCCCAGCACCTCTATGGCAAGAAGGAATGTCAAGATGGTGTTAGAGGACACAAAGCCAATCATTTCACCAGACAATTTTTAAATAATAAAGCAAGTAGTATGCATAATTGGAATAAATAGAATAACTGACTTGGTTTGGCTATGGAACCTCATAGTAGTTCACCTGTCAATAATGTCCTTCTAATGCATAACTTAGCCATTTATCATTGGGGCTAGAGTTATAAGGTTGATATAGATTGAGGTTGTACGGAACTGGGACTGTGACAGCCATCACCACTCACAACCAGACAGGAACAATACTGCTAGTTAGTTTGTAATAGTTCAATTGTTACTCACTTCATTTGTTGATTAAGAATCATCTGCAACTTAGATTTCCATATTGATCAAATATCATTGATTCGAACAGCTTGTATGCATTCTGTAAATTTGTGCTCCTGCATGAGTTTCATTACCAAATTATAAACACATGGCATGGTTATTGTGTGTCTGGTAACCTTGCCAATCTTTTAATGTCCTTGACATTCTGGCAGGAGTAAGGTTGGATCCCAATTTTATGACATAATATCTGTGTCTGTGCAAAAGTATACATGCTCTCCCTTTTCTGTTTCAAAAGAGGGAGTTGGATGATATATGGTGTTGTAGCCTGCATACTTTTACTGCTGCTGCTGATTGCTTTGTGCATCTGAGTTGGTTGAAGTGGATCCTACGTGTCTCATGAATTCTTCAAAGATTTCTGCAGAGGATATCTCCCATATATATCTGATACAATATAAGAAGATGACTCTTTCTGCTGTTTTGTCTCATTGCTGTTGGCAATAGGGCTCATGCCATTATTTTCTGCTGTAATGACAATTAATGACTGCTCTTCCACCTGTTGGGGGAAAGTTCTCACGCGCTGCAAATAAAAGAACTCTCGAATTTTGGAGCACTCGCTGAGTACCATGAATCATGTCCTCGGTTAATTACGCGTGTTAACCCTGAACTTGAGTTCTGATTTCATATAACATTTCATTCTCACTCGAAATGGTCGCCCTGGCCGTCGAGATCCCAGATGCCGAATACGAGCGCCTCGAGGCGATCCTCACCAACACAATCGTTCCTCCTGCGCCCCTAAAAGCCCGGTTTCGTGCCCTCTTCACGCTCAAGTCCGTGCAGTCAAACCGTGCCGTTGACATCATTTCCAAAGGTAGACTTCACCCAATGTCCCACGTCACAAGCCGTTTGAAGGACCGAAGGATTTCCTTCCTCGTTGAAGTGTGAATGCATCACAGTGGGCGACGCTCTGTAACAATGTGAAACACCAACCAACAACAGCCTTCAATGACCCTTCCGCTCTCCTGCGCCACGAACTCGCCTACGTCCTGGGCCAAATGAAGAACGCGCACGCCATCCCCGTCTTGAACTCGGTTCTCGCTGACCTGAAAGAAGACTGCATGGTTCGGCACGAGGTGAGGAACATCTTCATGATCGCTTCCCCCACCACATCGAAGTAGGAAAAGGAAAAACAGAAAGCCATTCGAGTTAATCCTCCCTTCAAACAACAGGCCGCGGAAGCCCTGGGCGCCATTGGTGAGGAACGCAGCATCGAGACCCTACAGCCGTACCTTGACCCCTCCGTCGAGCTCGTGCGCGAGGTGCGCGAAACAGCCGAGCTTGCCATCGAACGCATCCGGTATGAGGCCTCGCAGCGTTTGCGTGGGTTGCCTGTACAAGGCGAGAGCGTGGCTTACACGTCCATTGACCCCGCCCCGGCCCTCGACGACGCGGAGTTGGTGCCCCGGGAGGAGACGGCGGGGCAGAAGATCAAGAAGCTGAGTACGCAGGAGGTCGGCGCGATTCTGATGGATACGACGTTGCCGCTCTTTATGCGTTACAAGGCAATGTTTGCGCTGCGGAACCGCGGGGATATGGAGGCAGTCTTGCAGCTGGCGAAAGGATTTGGGGATGAAAGTGCGCTGTTTCGGCATGAGATTGCATATGTGTTTGGGCAGATGCAACATGAGGCAAGTGTGCCGTCTCTCATAAAGACTCTGTCAAATGAAGGGGAGCAGGCGATGGTGCGGCATGAGGCCGCAGAGGCATTGGGATCTATCGCGACTCCAGAGTGTTTTGAGGTATTGAAAAAATTCAAGGCGGATGGGGCGCAAGTTGTGAAAGAGAGTTGTGTGGTGGGGCTTGATATGGCAGAGTTTGAGCTAAGCGGCGATTTCCAGTACGCCGAGCGCGTTGAAACAGTCTAAATTTCGCATGAAATTACGCGCAGTGAACACGTTGATGATTTGACCATAGAAATTGTACCTGCTTTATTATTAACTGTCCCTGGCAAAATCACGATCTTCAACCGCCTCCGCTCTGATCATCCGCACACAGATCCCCCTCAATTAATAAAAATGACTGACGCACATTATTATATGCCCTCTCCATTTTCGTTTGGTTCAGGGGATTTTCAACTCACCGACATTACTGAATGGCATAATATAAAACAATACTCCTAATAAAGGAGTGACACATTCGAACAGCTTTACAGCCGCTACACCTTGGCTTCAGCTTGGAACAATGCAGCTCAAATGCGCAATTGTTGATCAAAATCGTGAGTCGTGTGCATGCCATTCATTCCGCACAATCGGGTTTTCGTCTCATCGGCATGCATACAATTCAGATACGCGAAAATTGGAGGCGGGATGGCGGTCCTTCTAGGGTTAACAGCGCACAAGTAGTTCAAGTAACTGACATGGGGCGCGATATGCCGTCATGCAGCATTATTTGGCAAATTGCGTGGGCAATGCACAATAAGGGCGTAATCTCATTTATTGCATACGCGCGAATCTTGCAATTGATGTCTCGAGCGAATTGACCATCATTACTAGCCAGCGTACAATGACTGAAGATGTGGTACCAGAGTAAAGGAATAATGGAGTGATTTTCATGTTTTGTGTTGTTGATTTCGATCTCATAAGTTTACCTATCACTGCAACCGCACTGTATTTCGTCATAATATAAGGATTCCGCACAATGAGTGGTAAGAGTCTAAATAATGGCCAGAGGCGAGTACTAACGCGCAATAGTTAAAAATATTTTCGTTCTCCCTTTTTTTAACTGATCAACAGAAACAGAGTCCTAGAAACTGTATTTACTGTTTGTTAAATACACAAATAGATACTCCGCAAAAAATACAACAATAACTGTCTAAATGAACAGAGGAACAAATTAAGCACCCAGAGTAACAAGAATATCAGTGGAGAAGAGCTCAACGGGACTGATATAACCTCCAATCGAGGCAGTCAACGTCTGCGTCGCGTTCACTAGCAAACCGGGCTTTCCAGCTCCCAACGCACCAAGGAAGAGATTGAAAACTTGCGCGTACTGAGCAGGTGACTGAATCAGCGTCGTCAACGGTGTGGTCGCATTGCTGTGGGGTGGCACGGTGAAAGGCGGGTCCAGCTTGAAGTCGATCTTTCCAACAGCCACATCACCAGATGTCACATCAGCCTGGATGTTGAGGAGCGTGTAGGGCGTGTCTAGGGGGTTCACAATGTTGAAGTCGACGTGCATTTCGAAGCCACCGTCGGGGCGACCAAATGGGTGAGCGGTGGATCCGAGCACGAGGCGCTTGCCCTCCTCGGGGCCTTGGATGGTGGCGGGGATTCTGAGCTCCGAAAAGGCGGGCTTCAAAGAGTCGTAGATAATGGAGTTGGTGGAACCGGCAATGATCATGGAAGTGCTTCCACCAGAAATGAAACCTGACATGAGCTTCGTGACGACAGCAACAGAGACAGGATTGGATGGGTCGGCAACCACGTAGCAGTCAGAGAGGACTGGGTTGGGGCCAGGTACGACTTGCATATTCGGCATGATGGCAGTTCCGACCTTGACTGGTGCGGCGCCTCCGGGCATGGGCATCAACAGGTCCATGGTAACATCCACGTGGGTGGAAAGAGACAAGGTCGAAGGGTTGTTAAGGATGAGGGATACCTGAAGGTGAACTCCACCCTTGGCGTCTCCTCCAACAACCTTGGTAGACAGGATCTGAATATTTTGGAAGCCCTGGAAACCAGTAAGCGCAAGTGAGTCCTTGAGGGGAAGGGAAATCTGAGCAACTCCAGCATCAGTCGATGCGATGGATGTCGCGTTTCCGACAATGTTGACAGAGGCAGCGCTGACGAATGTGAGCTCCTTCATGAAAGCAGCAAAAGCACCCTCCTGGCCTGGAACAGCCTTCAAGTGTCCTCCGACGACAGAGGTGGTGAGAATGTGTGTGTTTTGGTCGGCAGAGGCTGCCTGCATGTCAGTCACAAATGTGGCGAACTGAGTACCCGAGCTTGGGTCCACAAAGTACAGGGACTGGGAGGCTTGCTGGACGTTGATGGGGAAGGTGTATGGCACTTGGAAGAGGGCAGTCATGCCGGGGGAGTTGACCAACACGCTGTTTCCGGTGGTGTCTGCGACGATCATATCAACAGCCATGGAAGGAATCTGCAGGAGCAACCGGTTAGTCTTTTTCAAAAGAAGAAAAGAATCGTGTCGTCACAAACCTTGATACCAGACACAATAGGCACAGTCAAGACGGGCGAGTCCACGTGCGCCTTCAACTTCATGCTTTTCAAGGCAGTCGTCAACCAGCTTGTAGCACCTGTTTCACCCACAATCGTCGCGTCCATGCCGGCACCGTTCAAGAACTTATCCATCAGGTCAGATAGGATGACCTGGTCCGCAACCTTCATGGCGCCGTTGAGCGTGTAGCTATTATCACCGGGCACGATCTTCATGTCGCTCGCCTTAAGGTTTCCAATTGTGTATCCGTCCGAGTTCTTGATCAAGAAGCCAACGTCACCCATGTTCATGGAAATGGTGGACGGGTTCGCGATGGTGCTCCCGGTGACAATGTGGATACCAGTTGTTGGATCCGACGCCGGCAGGTCGAAGGAGGTGATCTTGACGCCAGCGAGGCCGTTGAATCCAGACATCGAGATACTCTTAGCAAGTTTCAGGTTGGTGAACTTAAGGCCGTACGCCTCCGCCTCGGCGGTGCCGCTGAGCTTCCAGGTGAACTGGCCGTTGTTGATCATATAAGCGGCAAACTGGGCCATGCCATCCTGGTTTGTCAGGGAGAATTGGGAGTCGACGGCAACCTTTCCAGACTTGGGAGTTGGGCCAGAGACGGACACGGGAGACAAGTTCAAGGTACCGAGCACAACATCGCCGTTGCCAGAGGCCCAGGCGACAGTCACGGGCTTGCTGAAGCTCAAGGTAGCGTCCATAAATCCAGCGTTCTTGGCGCTGCCACTTCCAGCAAGCTGAAAGCTGGTCTCGGTGATGTTGCTGATGCTTGAGGTGTCAAGGGTGAGTTCGGCACCTGAAACCGAGTCCTGTGCAATCTTGGTCAAATTCATTGAAACAGAGAGGGTCATGGCCTTGAAGGCGGTGTTCAACCAATTGGCGGGTTGGGAGGTGTGGTCTCCAGTAACCTGCACGGGTACAACATTATTGACGGCGTTGGCAAAGAGGGCCTGAAAGCGCTCGTTGAGTGAAGAGACGGTGGCGCCAACAGTGTTGGTCATGTTGGACATTGCAGCAGGCAGCAATACTCCAGTCATCGACAAGGTGTTGTTGCCGGGGACAATGGTAACGTTGTTGGCCGACATGGTACCAACTCCGGTTCCCATTATGAAGTTGAAGAATGCAGTGCCAAGCTGCATCGTGATGCTGCTTGGGTTCACTAGCTGCGTCGTCACGGACACGTTGACATTGTTTCCGGTTCCAGCGCTTGCATCGAAGCTGAGTACGGTAACGCCCGCAAGGCCGTTAAAACCAGAAAGAGTGACAACCTTTGAGAGTCATTTTTTTAATCGGAAAGACATCCCACAGCAAAAATTCCTTACTTTGTCCATGTTAAGGTTATTGAAGGTCAGCCCCATCGCAGTCGCGCTAGCAGGACCCGTCAACCTCCAGGAGAAGTTGCCATTATTGATCATGTACGAAGAAAACTGAGTCATAGCATCGACGTTGGTCACCGAGAAAGTGGTGTTGAGCGAAACAGCACCGTTGCCGCCAGAAACGCTGATGGGACTCAGTTGCACGGTTCCAAGGGGCAAGTCCGCAGCGCCCTTCTCGCGGTTCGTCCAGGACACGGTAACTGGCTGCGGGAAGTTCAGGGTCGCAGCGAGCCCTCCAGCGTTACCAACGTTTCCGGTCGATTGCAGCAAGAAGGAGTTGTTGGTGGCCCCCGTGATGCTCGAAGAGGTAAGGGTGAGGGAGGAGCCATCAATAGAGGATTGAGCAATCTTTGGGCCTATCACAAAGACCACCAAGAGGACAGTGATAACAATCACGAGCACCAAGGTGGTAATAGCGCCAATAATCTTCCGCTTTGTCCATTCGATACCGCAGACTCGTGGGGATCCTGGAGTGTCAGGAATAAGACTCTGTGGTTCACGCCTCCCAAAGCACCAGAAGGGTGGGATGTAGGAGGCACTCACTCTTGGCTTCGTCGTCGTCAGCCATTCTATATAGGGGGTGAGTCTAGGGTCTAGAGTGGACAAGAGGGCAACTGGCGGCCTAAGTGAGGAGGACTGCCAAAATTGAAAGGAAAAATCGAAAGGTGTGGAGATTTTGTGCGTGCTTTTGTGCAGACCACCCCATGTGTGAGATTCGGAATCATTCATATTGATTAAACGTTTGATTGTGGCTCGGGATAGCGTACTGCTTGCAAGGACGTCGGCCTGTGTTCCTCCGCTATGAAACGAGAGCAGTGCCCGAACCGAATCTTCATGCCCGTGCAACATCGCTGACTCATCATAATTTTTCCCAGCATTTGATCTCAACGCATGATCGTGACTTTCGAATTTCCCTTCTGTGCTTAACGATTTCTTTCTACTCCTTTGAGACTACCTGGTCATTGAACTCATATCCTCCAACTCGATTTGGAGGTCATTGACTTAGTCGCCTTCCAGTAATTGCTAGCTGATGAACCCACGAGTCCAATTCCAATGCGGCTTATCTTTCGCTCGAGGCATCGTTTCGTGGCTCGTGGGGGAATGCATGATACCCCCACATCTAGTTTTTCATTTTTCATGGCTTAACTAGAAGTTTTCGTGTTTTCTTGGTCCAAATCTCTTTGAATCTTGGACTCAATCTATGAATAAGCATAATCAAAACTTAAAGTTTGGTTTATGAATTAATTTTTATTCGCAGGCGTTGACGCTGGAAATTGGTGGCTTCGTTAGGATCATCAAGTTTCTCATTTATTTATTAACTCCATGATATTCGTCATGATCCATAGACTCCAAGTAGACTCCACGCCATAACGTCGATATACGGGGAGGCGAAAACCACGTTGGCGACTCCGAACTCCAAAGTGATTAGCGTGATTAATCGTGCTTGCCAACTAACTCTCCACTAGCGGTAGTTCTTCGGAAACAGCCGAGACATGCAAAACTCTTTAGACAAGTAACCGGCTCCTATTGTAACTTTTAATCTGGAAGAACTATTCTCTTATTTTAGTTTCAGTATATATAAAACACAAAAAACTATGAAAACTGAGTTGACTGCGATTGATTTGACTTTTGACTTTAGACATATCATCTTCCTGACTGTTTTCAAGGAGGGTCACCGCGAATAAGTTGAATGCTGGTGTATCCGGATGTGCATTCCCTAGTATTTCGCCCCAAAAAGGTACAATGGAGTCTGTTCCCCTGCAATCTGTGTAAAGCACAGAGTTTCAGGCGAGACTTGCAGGGATTGACCCTATGGCTCTTGGATTGGAAGACCAATGTGCTTCGAAATACTTCATATTTGGGATTTGAAATGTTCGAAATTGGCCGTCACAGAATCAGCGGATCTGAGGATTATTCGGTTACACCCACCTCCAAGAGTGTACTAGATGATAAAGCATCAAAAGGTACTAGGTTTTATTCATAGGCTTGTAGAAGTTCAGGAGTAGCGTTGGTCCTACAGATGTAGACTGGATGGTGGTTTTTCCATGAGCCTAAAATGTGTTGTCATTATAGAGTTCATGTTGGTGAAGAATTTTGTCAATAATGCAGAGTTGTGGTGCTTATTGATGCAAGGGGTACTTGTCCTGATTGTGGTAATAAAGGGGTAGCTTTTCTGGATGGAAAACTGGGTGAACATCCCATATATCTGGATTGTTGATTTTGCAGGATTGGGCTTCTCCAATGATTTCAATGGTCTTGTAGGGACTGTTATTCTGATCAGGTAATTGTCAGTTGGTTGGTAGTGGAGACTTGGTGGCTTGAAATCCTTGAGGGAGATGAGGACATAATTGTTGACCTTGAATGCAGATTTGAATAGCAATAGCTGACTAGCAAATCCTGATGATTGCGACTGCCTTTAGGTTGAAGATGTTGAGAGAGTCATGCACAGTGAAGTTTATATTCATAATTGATCTTGGATGTTATCCATATTTGAGGAATAACAGAAAGTGGCCTGTGGTTGAGTTGATGGTGTCATTGTTGCCAAATTCTATCATGGCAAGATGGAGATCCCAATTGTCTTGCTGGTAATTTATGAAGGGCATAGACATTGAAGAATCCAATCATTCTTTTGTTCAGTTTGAATGTATGTCTGTGGATGAGTAGTGGTGGCAATGGTGAGGGTGATACTGAGGGATTGCAAAGGGCTTGCCTTAACAAGCCCAATGTATTTTCTGGCAAAAGTGCAGATACCAAAGATTTTCTCTACAACTGCAGCCTACATTTCTTGTCCTCTGCCATGGGAGTATATTCTACCACCTACAAATTGAATTTTATTTCTTCCTGCCTTGTGGGAGAAGCTCAAAAACTGCAATGTTGTCTATACTGAACTATATGACTTGGTTCCTTTGGTAGAGCTTTTTGTACAGAATGAAGGTGTAGTGTACAAATCCAAAGGTGTTGATGTGGATGGAATAGTGTATTTCATTGTTTGATAATATGCAAGAAAATTTAACTAAAATACAGGTGTTTTTAAAATCAGCACCTGTAGACGTCAAACGGCACAGTAGCCCTGAAATGGCACTTTGCTGAATTCTATAATCTCTATTCCATTGATCACCAATGTACTTTAAATCATGATTGTTAATAACAGCCCTCTATTTTACAGCCTGACTAGTGCTCCTACCAGCCCATCAATCTGCGTATCCACTAGGTGTACCTGCCGTTCCCATTTGTGTACCACCCAATCTGCCATGCTTGTCTCGAACCGGATCCTCTGTAGCTCCACGCGCTGCGCCATATCTTCCACAATTATTCTCTTTCATTCTGCTTGCACTTTTTCAAACTAAATGTGGTTGTTACGTGAGCAAAAGAGGACACATTGTATCACATAACAAACTGACTCCCACTTGCTCTTTTTCATTCCAAGTATATTTCAGCATCTCAGGTAACTTGGACAGCTCTAACTTTGGAGGCAGTGGCAGTCCAATCTTGCTGAATTAATGCAAGTGTGCATTCTTTTCAATGATCAGGACATTGCTCTCACCAGAAAGGAAAGAGCTGTCAAGACACCAATGGTTGATGCCCAGGTGGCAGCTACCAATGTTCAACCTCATA
>MU615106.1:0-17622 GCA_025201725.1 Chytriomyces sp. MP71 | reverse complement strand
AACAGACCTCGCACGAGGAACACCATCCCTTTCCGGGCCAAAAAGACCATCTCCGCACTCGTGACTCGGCGTCCGGCCGCTCCACCCATCCCGCTGTCAATTTTGAAAATAGACCGCGTGTCGTCGGTTCGCGGCAGATGCAGCGTCACCAGAGCGCTCAAAAAGTTTGTCACAATGCAAATAGTGTGGATTGGTGTGGGATCGTACTGTGGAGCAAATACTGGGTGCTTGTCCTCGCCCGAGTATGTTGGATAAATGGGAAAGAATTGCGCCAGGGACAGGAAGGGCTTGTATTCAGGAGGGAGAACGTGATAGAAGTCAATGAGGGCGTCATGAATAGCAACTACGTCTTGAGGCAGTGGAATGATACTCATGACAATGATGAGGCCTGGATTGGCGTCCGTGGAAGGCGACGAGCTCGGGTGTCCACTTGAAGGGGCGCCTGCTTTTTTCCCAGAGGTTCTCACCGTGTAGTTCAACCGAATGACTCGATGCAAAATAAACGAAAGCTGGTTCATTACTAGATGATACTTGTTGTCATACACTTCTTCAGGTCGCGGCCTGACGGGCATATTGAGCGCGGAAAATACGGTATCTTGCGGCGGGTTGCGAACGCAATGTAAGAAACGTTTCAATCCATCTTCAGTCTTGAGCCGATCCCTTTCCAAGTGTCCCTTGATTTTTTGGAACTTGGCTCGCTCTTTGTCATCCAGCTTTGACACATCCATGGCATCCAAACGGGCCTCAAACTCGAGACACTTAGGAGGCGACAGTAGATACATGTAAGCCCCTTCGTAAATCACGAGTGGCAATCCGCCCGCAAGACCAATACATGTGTCAAAGTATAAACAAAACTCCCACACCTTGCGGCGCACCATCAGCTTCTCAGGACTGTAAAAAATCGTCTTGTCCGGCCAAATGGATAAAGGATTCATGGCAACATTGGGATCCTCTTGATCGAGCTTGAGCCGGACGGCCATCTGGATCGCAGCCACTGTGGGAAGAGGGATAAGCAACAAACAACGTCCATATAGTATCAACGAGAGTAACATGCCCAGCTTTCGATACGCTTTGACTGGCTGATTGAAGCTGTACTCAATTAGACTCAACAGCAAAAGAGTTTGTACAGCTGCAACACTGTCCAAATCAAAGTCGCCAACTCCCTCAAACCGATCCAATTCCTTCGCTGCCTTAGCAGTAAACTCGGCGCAACAGTTTCGTGTGGTTCCAAAATCTACAATGGACGGGTGATCGCTAAAGAGACAACTAATGGCGCAGATGCTGTAGATGAGGTGAGGTGGATGTCGGTTCCTGGGGTAAAGGGACCCAAAGAAGCTTGGTTCGTGAAACATAAAGATTTTGGTGCTCAGAAAAGCAAAGTAGAGATGCACAAGATGTTCTTCAAGATCTGTGAGAACGTGGTCTGATGGTGGCGCTGGACCGGCGGTGGCTGGTGGGGTGGCCTGAACACTGCCCATAGAAGTGCCAACTAGTTTCGGACTGGGCAGAATGCTTGGTGCTCTGTCAGAATCGTTTGGGGAGGTCTTCGCGATAGCCGAGGGCAAGGATGGTGAGGCCAATTCGTCCAGCAACTTTGACAAGCTGTCTGAATTTTCCCAATTTACGGCAGGTAGGAAGGATTGACCAATAATGGATTGGAAGGAGTACAGTGATTCTGGGTTGTTCAGGATTTCAGTTGAAGCTTTGGGGGTGGGAACTGCCAATTTTTCCATTTCCGCTACACAAGCGTGGACAGAATAAAAGCCAGCGATACTTACCACCAAAATCAAACACAAAGTCGCTACCGTCTCCCAAAAGGCCAGTTGAATCCAACGGCAGACTCGAGTGTAAGTTGGTGGTGTCCATCAATGGCATCCCTCCACCCACGATAGGCATTCCTGTGTCACCCCCAAACAGAGAAGTATTCGCGACTGCTGAAACATCGTTCATAACACCCGTGACCAAGGATCCCAATGTGCCAGGGCCGGCCAACATAGAACTGGATGATGAGCTCCTCCGCTTGCCGTAAGACTGGCTTTGTACTTGTTGCTGTTGCTGCATCCCCAGCCCAATACCATCCCCCCCCACTGACGGTGTTGGAGTTGAGGACAACGACCCGCTCGCACTCCCCCCTGCAAGAACACCAGCTATTCCATTCAACGCAGCTACCGCGTCACCAGCCGCATTCGCACCTCCAGTCCGTACGAGAGCCTCAATGGTGGCCATACGTTCCATGAGCTCCTCTTTATATCCGCGTTTGGGCCCTCGTTTCTTGCTTTGGATGGTATAGGTGCATGTGAGATGGGGCTCCGCTTCGCCTTTGATACAATTTCCGCAAAAGGGTCGACCGCCGTCGCATTTTCGTTTCCGCACGCGGCAACGATCTGGTATGAAGCCGATTTACATGAGGAAAGGCGGGAAGGAAGAAAAATAAGCGAATCAGACATAAATGAAGGATACAGCCCTCAGAGGTTGAGTGTCTCAGAGTTGACACTAAAATTCAATGGGAGAAGTGAAAACTGACCGCATGCCTGGGTCTGTTTTTTCCTGTCTTGTGAGGGGAGCCCACCACCCGCGGAGCCCGTCTGGTTCAACTTCGGTGTAGGCTGGATTCCGGGCGTGGCGCGAAACTGATTTTGTGGGGCCTCCTCCTTCGCGATCACCGTCCCGATCCGCTGGGACGCGTAACTGGGCCTCGAGGCGTCGAACGCCTCTGGATGGAACACATCCATAGCTTCCAATCCGTTCAGTGAAGCAGCCATGTTGTAGCCTGGATGCTCGACGTCCATTAGGGCCTCGATCCCGCGCAGACTGCCACCGCCACCACCGCTTATTCGGGCACCCGAATCAAAAGAGGAGGAGGAGGCGGTGGGATAGTGCGCGTACAGCGAGGAGGTGCTCTGTGATCGCGCGCGGAACCCGTCTATTGCAGTGTCAATGTGGTGGTTGTGAACGGCGGCCTCTGGGTGTGAGTGGGCCTCCCCCTGTCCGAGCGAGTGCAGACGCTGCCGCTTTCCCTCCGCAGTGATTTGGTGCTGCTGCTGCTGCGACATCCCGTTCCTCAATCCAATTCCGGCAACCAACGCCAGAAATAGCAGACTTGTCGGAAAAGATTTTGTTGGAGTCTCCTCCTCCAATCCCAGGTTTTTCCGCACGCCGACCGAGCAAGCCCAGCCACAAGCACTCACATCTGTCCCATTTGAACTTGCTTCGTCCGTAATCTCCGCAAAACCATGGCGGACTTAATCACAAAAACCGCGTGTACGTATAAATGTCTCCGTAACCACTTCTGGTCTGCAACAAGTCAGTTGCTCGACCAGTGTGATTTAGTCACAAACCTTCCGGTCTCAGCCCAATACACAAACCAAACGAAAAAAATAAATGAACAAAGCAAAACCAGGACTTTCACATTAAGATGAACTTGAATGGGACGTGGCGCAAGCTTAGAGGTCCTCAAGCGATTTGAGGGTGGCCTCCAACTCAGCCTTCACAGCATTGTACTTGGCAGTGAGATCCTCAAACTTCTTTTCAAGCTCAACCTTCTCAGTGTCAATCTGCTTGGCCTTGCGCTCGTGGTGCTCAGAGTGCACCTCAAGGGAGCGGGCCCTGTTGTTTTTTTTAAGAAGGCATATGGCAGTCAAAATACTGCCATCTCGCGTGCCAGTCCATTAACCACCAAACATCTTTCCATACTTCCATTCATCCGTCCTATCCAACACTAGGTCTATCCAGAGGGAATAGGTGGAAGAACAGGGAACTCAACTTGTCAGTGGCCTCCCTCCATGACTTCTCCTTCTCCTCCAACTGGTGCTCGAGCATCTGCACCTTGCGAGTCATAACTTCAATCTGAGAGTCCTCCTTATCACCCTCAGCCTTCTTGATCTTGACCTAATCGAAGGGGAGTTGGAAAAGTGACATCAGCATCCGCATTCGCAAATACATCGCCACCAAAGCCTCTTTAATTACCTCCTCAACCCGCTTCTCGGTTCTCTCCAAGTCCATCTGAAGCAACTTGATCTTGTTGTTTAGGTTCTGGATATCGGTCTCCTTCTTGGCAACCTCAGCCTTGAGCTCCTTCACCTCGGCCTCAGCGCGGTCAGCACGGGCAAGGTTTGCCTCGCTCTCGATGCGCAGCTTCTCGAGTTTCTGTGATTTTTTTAAGTATGAGAGTTGATACCGAGCTGGAAAGGGAGAGATTCTGTGACTTATTCAACACGCAAAGATCATCCGCGGTTCTCAAGATTCTCCAATGTCTAGCTAGACTGACGTTTTCCTTGATCCAAATTTACGGGTTTGCCTCCCTTTCACCATTCCACCTCCAATCCACCCCCATCGTCCATTGCCCTCTACCTTACGCCCGCGACGCCGTCCGATGCCATGAACAAATACACAGCAGAGAACGTTCGTAAAGGCGGCCGCTACCCGCAACGGTTCCTCCGATTTCGATGTGCCCTGCAAATTGGGTCGTCCCACGAGACCCGCACTAATCCATCGCACCCGATTTAAAGTGTCACCGAATACTCTGCTCCAGTCCGACGCCTTCCTCAACGCACGAGCTCGCTGCGATTGCTTTGCGCTCGGGCCTCACCTCCTTGATCTTGTCCATGTTTGAAAGTGATTTCGATTTTGCAGAAAAATGGGCCTTATTATTGTGAGATGCAAGAGATACGACCAACAATCGGAAGACAAGAAACAAATAATATGTTGAAAATAAGTGACTGCTCCCAACCACCTCTTGATAGAGTAGCGTTCGCGCACTGACAAAGCACGTCGCCAGCAAAAAACACGCGGCCACTTGTCCATTCAAGAACTCAACTCACCGAGGCTTCGGGTAAAGATGTGAAGACAATTGCCCATTTTAGCTACGAGTATGTCATGTGGATACGCACGCGGAAGCGCTTTGATTGTGAACATGACAGGTGCATGTCAAGCGCGATTTCTGACGAACTTCATGGTGAGCTCACGGAGAAGGAGTCAAGACGGATGACATCACTGCGGCATCGGAGTGACATCAACGAGATTGTGGTGCTCGGTTTCATAGAGGTATGAAAACAGGAGCCCTCAAGCAGTACCAGCCACAATATCCGTGAACACCAGATGGGTCCTTTTTCCAGACGCGTCCAATTCATGCTCCCATTCGTACTTGTGAAGGCTGGGGTAAACATCGTCAACGGTGTATTGACACTGCGTGTGCCGAAGCAGTCGCACTGAGCTGCATTTACAGATTGCACAACGACACTCTGTGGCCTCCAGCCGTCATCCTTCTCATCCCCTCCCACACCTTCTGCCGCGAGTTGATTGAGGCAAGCCTATAGACAACCTCGCCCCACCTTGCCTACTCACGCCGTAAGACAGAAGGGACAACTTTGGTGCATGGGGGAAACTCTTCCGCTTGGACATGGGCTGGTACATCCACATGGACATAGCGCCCCACATCTACTACGTCACCAACGTCGCTAATCTCAAGAGTCTCCGCAAGGCATCCTTCCTCGCACAACCTGTGCGCAAGGCATCGCCCGGCACATACGCGCCTCGCAGATCACTGGGGGGAGGGGCACGGAGCGGAGTTCCTGCCCTGAAGGCGCTTCTGTATGACGCGTCCGTCGCCGGGAAGTCAGAATGAGTGAAAGTGGAAGAAGTGAAAAGAAGGAGAAAGGAGGAGGCGAGCATTGGAAATTGACGGCGGAGGAGGGGTGAGCGAACGCTGGAACGAGCTGGCCAGAACAAGAACAGCTAATGTACATTTATTCTTTTTGCGAACGTCTGTCAATCAAATTACATTCAATCGATCTTATTGGGTTCCATATGGTGTCTGGTCGAAAGTGACTGCGGCATTTGGTAAACAGGACTCCAGCAGCAAAAAATGTTGCAAGACTTGAGTTGATGAATTATTCTTCTCTGAATATACGCCGGATCATCTGTCAACATTTGTGCTTGCGTGACAAGGGGAGGCCTGATCACTGGAATATGCGACACGTCCTTGAACCCAAACACTGGCGTGTCTGGTCGATCCTTAAGTTCAATTACCGGCAAGCCCGGCGTAATGCTGAATCCAAAAAATGGTATGAGTTGCTGTTTCTTTAGACCCAAAACTGACAAATGTGTAGTGTTGAGCCCAAGACTTGATCTGTTCTTGAAACTAGCGCCTGGATCATGGTTGAATCCAATCCCTAGCACGTCTGGCGCGTGCTTTGGTCCAATCAATGACGCACCCGGCACGTTGATGCGCCCAACACTGCGCGTTGAAAAACACGGGAACATCGTGTTCTCCTGAGCCTGAGTCTCCCCTGAAATTCCAAGCTTGGTAGCTTCTTGCGCACGTGGATACGGTCCTGGAGCAAAATATCGTAGTAGGTTGCAATACACGGGGAGTCGAGGAGTCGGCATAGCCACCTGATCTTGAATCCAAGCAGGAAGATGATGACCATACAGTTTTGCAAGGTGCCAAGGAGTCAGAGTCTGCACCGGCAAGAACGTGTCAAACTTATGTGCACGATACACAAGCAGTGATGCCAATGCATCATTGGCTCCATACTCCAAGTCGTATTTGGAGAGTTTGTGTGCATCCCAATAATGGCGAGGCGCCAACCGAACCCCGTTCGGTCGAGACCACGGAGTTTTGAATGCACCAAAATGTTCGACACCAAGAAAGTATTGGGAAACAAGGCCCTTTTCCTGCATGCCTCTTTTGGCTGCAATAACATCCAGATCCAGCATATTAACAGACTGTTGGGAATGAGTGTTCAGCTAAGCGCTTAGAATAACTTCATACCTTCGTCCCAAAAGCTTCTTGGATTGAGTAACAGTCGTTTTCAACGCTACAACCAGTCTTGAGAGTGTTATCATCCTCCAGCAAGCGGCTGAGAGACAATGGAAGACTCTTGAACTGTCCCACACGGAAAAACACGACTAAATCACTCGCAAAGGCAATTTGAATGGCTGACACTTTGTAATTCATACATCCCTCTGCATCCAAGCCAATAGTAGGAGCTACAACACGATTTTGCTGCCATTCAATGGACACGGTTTCAACAAATTTGTCCATGTCGACTTCGTCTGAAAGTAGGAAACAATGTGCCCCTTGAATGAGCAAGTCGGCCTCCGTGGGCTTGATCAGGAGTTCAGCGAGTCTTTTCATGATGGCAGGCGTGCATTCCTCTTGAGGGGTTTTCAAAAGGATGGAAGGGATGGATAAGCCTCGAATCCCATGATTCTTGATTCTCTCATTCACGCTCCAGCGAACTACATTTTCGTAGTTGAATTCCGGTGTTTGTTGCTGAGGTAGCGCAAAGATCTGTGTATTTCGAGGAAGTATATGTATTCCTCTTTTGCGATTGCGCACCACGACGGCTGGACGCGCAGCTTTGTTCTTCATTCCACGTGCTTTTTTTGCTACTGGCCGGCACTCTTCGTCAGCCTCAAAAGGATCGTGATCCATGGTATCAGCGGGTCTCTTCAGGGATGCGCTTTTGTCGGATGAATCATTCGGGCTCCAAGCCATAGCTCCGACGCCAATGGCGGTAGAGTCGGCGTCGTTGTCCTTTATATCGATTTTGCGTGGCCCAGAATCCATGAACCAGTGAAGAGTCTTCTTCTGCTCGGAGCTTGACGCGACTTGATTGAGGGTGGCAGCTCCCGAAATACCGTATCTCATGTGAGAAGCGTTGAACTGTTGCTCGCTCGTTACTGCCGCTTTGAGGCGATCAATACTCCAACCAAATGTCGTATCAGGTTCTGCCGTTGGAGGTTCGTGACCGGATTGGGTTACGTGACCAACGATAGAAGAAAAGACTTCTGCAGATTGATTTCCAGTTGATGAAGCATAATGGCCATGTATCTTCATGCCTGAAGGGCGGGGTGTGTTTGATGTGTCTATTTGTGGTTGTTTTGGCGGGCTGCTCGTCGCCGAGATGCTTGGCTTGCAAACAATAACAAATTATTGGAATTTTGGCCTGACGTCCTGCCTCGTCCTCGCCCTTGTTACCATTCAAGTTTTTTTCGTTCGTACGTCTCATGCGCCTCATCTCAAGCGAGTAACCATCCAAAGAAATTTGTCATGAAAGGCGACGATGAGGCTGACAACCAGCCACCTGCGACGGAACTAGACGACAGCACCGATGCAGTGTCGAGCTCCATCAACTACCTGGTGCCTAAATGGGACGATCCGGCCACCCCCGCATTCACGTGAGAGCTCCTACGGTGGTATGGCCCCAGTCCAATCTGTGCGAAACACAGGTTCCGCGCCGTTCTGATCGGATCCCTGTTTGCACTTGGCCTCACAATTGCTATGGCAGTGTGGGCGTTCAGGACTAACGCTTCCCTTGCATCTTCAGGTGCAATAGTAGCCTTGACAGGTTTTAAGAGGTTACCAACGGAATCGTAAACAGGAGCCACATTCGCTGTGGTCGCTTCGTATCCAATAGGAGTTGCCTTACACAAGTTTCTGCCTCACCACCCGTTTTGGAACCCAGGTCCATTCTCCGTGAAGGAGCACGTTCTCATCTTCATCATCACGCACTCTTGCAGTGTTCCTTATGGCATGGAGAATGTTGTCTCACAGACTATGCCAACCTTGATGGTATCCTTATCCAACGTTCAGTTTCGAATCTGATTCCATGATTTTGCAGGGAAACACCAACATTACGTTTTTGGCAGCACTTGCATTCGTGTTTGTCACCCAATTCACGGGATTTGGTTTTGCAGGTCTCTGCAGGCGTTTCTTAGTGAAGCCAACTGGGATGTTGTGGCCTGGCAACGTGTCGATCCTCGCTATATTTATTTCATTTCATGGCGTCAATTCCTCGTCTCGACCCGCCGAAATGCCATTGGACTCCCATGAAATGAGCCCTCGTCTGCCCTCAGAATCAAGTAAACCTGTGGACGAAGTAACGCTGAATGACAACGATACCGTCACAGTGAACGCCGATGCCCTCGAAGAACGAGTTGAGATCGCCACTCCTTCCGTCATAGATGCCCGTTCCAGCGAATCAAATCTTATTCGCCGTCCATCGCAGGACATGTCACGCCCGAAGTCGTCAGAATCTCCCTCGGCGCCATATCAAACGTCAAAGCGAGCAGCGTTTTGGTATTCGTTCCTCGGGATGTTCATATACACCCACGTACCGGAATTGCTTTTGCCCGGACTCCAGACCATCTCCATTTGCTCGGCGGCGAGTTACAATTCTCTCTCTTCCGGGATGATGGGCACATGGAACGCGATTGCGAGCACAACAAATGGAGTTGGAGTTTTCGGGCTTACTCTCGATTGGTATTACGTTCAATCCATCAGTCCAGGTACTACTTCTTAGTTTGTCACATTGATACAGGTTGTGGGGCTCATTCTTCTTGTAATCTCATTTCATTCAAGTTACAACACCTTTCTGGGCATTGGCGTGTTCTCGTCTCGGAAACGTGGTTGTAGCATGGTTTGTCGTTGTTCTGCTCTTCACTTCGGACCGTTGAGTGGCATTCTCGGATTTCGCCACATTGGTCTCACTCAAAACCACGTACAGACTGGGGACTCAGCGCGCAAATGTCCGAAGACGGCCTTAATCCAGTTCTCAACTCTCTTCATCTTTATACGGGTAACTCGAATTCGACCACACACAAGCTTGGCGCGCGTGTGAATCCTACCTTCTTCTACGACGCAACCAAAAACTTCAACCTCAATACAACGGCTTACAACGATGTGCAACCGCTTCATATTACGCCTTATTTTGCGGTGCAATACGGCGCATCCTTCCTAACAATATCTAGCGTACTAAGCCACGTCCTGCTATGGTACGGGCCGGCTGTGCTGAACCAGCTGAAAGCAGCTCTGCGACAAGATAATAACGCCGAACACGACATTCATAACTCGCTGATGAAAGCGTACTATGATCCGCCTGATTGGGTTTTTCTGGTGTTTTCGGGGATCATGGTGGCGCTCACCTTCTTGACCTGCCTCTTGACGGATTTCTCTATTCCATGGTGGGGCGTACTGCTGAATGTCGTCTTAACCGGAATCTTAATTATTCCGATTGGCATTATTGCGGGGGTGAGTTTTCGATATTGTCTCGTATGCTGCTGAATTCATTATTTTGGTTTCCAGATTTCTGGTATTACGATCGGTATCTCTGTACTCGCAGAGTTTTTAATGGGTGCCATAATTCCTGGCGAGACTGTTGCAGGTTCATATACTGTTAATTGCAGGGGAGGAGGCGAAGGGTTGTTGCTGATGTTTATATTAGTCATGGCGTTCAAGTCGCTTGCTCTCAACAACCTGAACCAAGGTTTGACTCTGGTCATGGGCCTGAAACTTGGTCACTACCTTCATGTTCCTCCACTTGCTGTCATTTCGGCCCAATTTCTGGGTACACTCATCAACGTTGTGGGAGCCACAGCGGTGACATGGTGGATGATGTTCAGCAGTGGTGACCTCCTCAATGCACATCATGGTTCTTGGCAATACATTGCCTACCAAGGTTTTTACGCAGATGGTGCAATTTGGGGCGCAATTGGGCCTGTTCGATTCTTTGGCATTGGCTCCATTTATGAGAAACTGATGTGGTGTTTCCTGATTGGCTTTTTGTGTCCCTTTGGACCCTGGCTTTGCAATCGGTACTTTTACAAGTCATCATATTGGAAGTACGTGAACTTTCCTGTCATTTTCGCATTTGGAGGCGTGGGTGGGTATCAAAACAGTGTGGTCGTACCCCTTCTTGTATCCTTTGTCTTCCAAGTTCTACTATTTCGATATGCGAAGCGCTGGTACCAGAACTTTGCTTTCGTGATGGCATCTGGCTTTGACGTTGGTGAGCAAACTCAAAAGGTTTTACGTTCTTGCTTTTAACCCCTTCTGCAGGGACGGGCATTGCTATTTTGAGCACTGCAGTCTTAGGGATGGCCAACTTGAAGCTTCCATGGAATGTCCTGAATCCGAATATGGACAATGTGCCAGTGGACTGGTACTGCTACAGTGGAGCAAATTATTCTGACTTTGACTGCAAATATTATGCTGCCACAAATAAGTCAGATCCTCGGGCATGCTGATAGAGATGTTTTTTTTACTTACAGGCATCATTCATTGCTGCATCTATGTTATGAATCTTCCTTTTAGTTCCTTCCTAGTATACAAATTTATATAAAAAATGAGAAAAATCATGTCTCCATAGGGACACCCAGTCTAGAGTTGATGCATTGGACCAGCAGTTCATTGTCGCTACTTGGTCATCTCAAACCCTTCATGTTTCGAAGATTGATGACTGGCTGCAGGATTCTGATTTGAGATACGAATAAACTTGTTAGCAAGCATAAGGCCCGTTTGATGAAGCACTCTGGATCAAGCAGCTAACATTCATCTGTTTGTGGTAGAAGAAACAAATGAAGATAGAGTTCATAGAAATCTGGTGATAAAGAGGACAATCTCATTGATGCCAATACAATTTTGTGTGAATTTGGATTCTGCTGTGAACTAGCACTGCCATGTGGTGCCGACACAACCAGGAAATATTCCTGTGTGCAATTCTCAACAACGTCCATGAAAGCATTGATGATCTAATTTTGGAGTTAGCCAATAGCAATTACCGCATGGAAGCCACGAAGCAGAAACCCTTTAATCCAATCCACCGATACTTGTGTTCGCATTGCAAGCATAAAATACGCTCCAGATAGCTAAATACAGGTGAATTCACGTTGTGGCGCTGTACTCCTATATTTCAAATATTTGATGAGTCATGGACCGAGAGCAGACCGCATCGCCTATTGAGGAGTACGAAGTGGACCAATACGATGCTGTGTCGAGCTCAATCGACTATTTAGTTCCTCAGACGGATGATCCGTCCACGCCTTGCTTCACGTACTTATGCCCCACCCTTCCTTGCGATGGCTTGACACCAAACCGAATGCAACAGCTTCCGTGCAATCCTGATTGGATCCATCTTTGCTACGGGTTTGTCCGTAGCCACTGCTGTGTGGGCGTTCAGGACGAACGGGACCATGACTGCCTCGGGTGAGGCCTCCCCATCCACGAAGCCGAATTCTGACTATCCCACCCGCATCCAGGTGCAACCTTCGCTGTGGTTGCATCGTACCCGATCGGCGTCCTGGCGCACAAGCTCATTCCCACACATTCCTTCTGGAATCCGGGTCCGTTCTCAGTCAAAGAACATGCACTGATCTTCATCATCACGAGCTCATGTAGTGTTCCCTATGGCATGGAGAATGTCGTTTCGCAGGCTATGCCCACTTTGATGGTGTGTGAAACAGGTCCGCGAGCGCGTGCCTCACTCATTATCACCTCATATTAGGGAAACAAAAACATCACACTCTTCGCCGCGCTATCATTCGTATTCGTAACACAATTTACTGGATATGGATTCGCAGGACTGTGTCGGCGCTTCTTGGTCAAACCCTCTGCGATGATATGGCCCGGTATCGTCGGACCGATGGCAATCCTCATCGCGTTCCATTCCAAAACGGATAGCGAAGTAAAACAGTTATCTGAACCCGTTTCTCCCCCAACTGATGGCGCTGGTGCGATCGAAATGTCTCCGTTCTTGCCATCACCACATATGGGCTCCTCAGCTTTGTCAGCATCGTCAGTCACCTCCACTCTGGACCCAACTTCTCAACCTTCAACTGTAAATATATCTGGCACGATGGGAATCGATGACACGACGCCAGACAAGGGTGTGCCAATTCCTAGTGATCGATCAATGCCAAAACAACATGCAACCTCGAAACGCGCCGTCTTTTGGTATTCAGCGCTTGGTGTCTTTCTTTATACTCATATTCCGGAATATTTGCTTCCCGGACTACAGACTATCTCTCTCTGCTCCCCGGGAAGTTTTGCCGGCCTCCCATCCGGGAACATGGGGAAATATAACAACGTTGCTTCCACAACAACGGGAATTGGACTTTTTGGCCTCACGTTTGATTGGTATTACATCTCTAAGGTGAGGCATTATGTTGGGTTTTCGCTGTGGCTCCTTCTCATTCAGTGCAGTCGGCTCCTGTAAACACTCCTTACTGGGCACTCGTCGGCAGCAATATAGGCAACATTTTGATTTCGTGGATTATTGTAGTCTGCCTCTTCGAAGCCGATGCATGGGGTGCCAGCAAGATATCTGATGACGGCATCAACCCCATTCTCAATTCTGTCCACCTCTACGCTGGCAACCCAAACTCGCACTCCCATGTCGCGGGCTCCCGGATCGACCCCACTTTTTTCTACGACGCAACGCAAAACTACAACCTCAACTTCACAGCCTACGACGATGTCGCGCCCGTCCAAATCTCCTCCTTCTTCGCCATACTTTACGCGTGCAGCTTCATGGGGGTCGCCGCCTCTGTGAGCCATGTGGCCCTGTTTTACGGCAAGTCCATCCTGCGCCAGTTCCGCAACGCACTGCGGCAAGTCAATGACCCTCACACGGACGTGCATAACCGGCTCATGCAGGCTTACTATGACCCGCCCGAGTGGATGTATCTGACCTTTGCGCTCGTGATGGCCGCACTTTCGTTCTTGGTCTGTTTGACGACGGACTTTGCAGTCCCGTGGTGGGGCGTTATTCTCAATTTCATCTTTGTGGGCATTCTGCTGATTCCAGTGGGCGTCATTCTGGCGGTGAGAGTGTTGTTTGTTCCAGTATCCTGACAAGGGAGGGTCTCTGATGCCCCGTTTGCGCGCATCTTTGTTACGTGAGCAGATTTCGAATGCAAACATCCCAGTTGGAATCATCGCGGTGATCCTCATGGGCGCCATCATTCCCGGAAAGACCGTCAGCGTGATGGCCTTCTACAGTATGACCATCAACAACCTCAGCCAAGCGCTTGGCCTCGCATCCGACCTCAAAATGGGTCACTACATGCACATCCCGCCTATGGCCATGATTGGCGCGCAGTGCATCGGCACGCTCATCAATGTGGTTGTCTCCACCTGCGTGACCTGGTTCGTCATGTTTGAATCGGGCAGTCTGCTCAACAAAGACCGCGGCGCATGGCAGTATATAGCCTACCAGGGCTTCTATTCGGATGGAGCTATTTGGGGCGCGATTGGACCCGCGCGCTTTTTCGGTTTGGTTCCCCTCGCTCGTTTCTGTCCCGACTTTGATGACGCTCATCAATAAGTGTTTGGCAGGCGTGGGCTCGCTGTATCAAAACCTCCTCTGGTGTTTTCTCATAGGCTTCCTGTGTCCCTTCATCCCATGGCTCTGCGATCGCAACATTGTGAAATCGCGATACTGGATGTACATCAACTTTCCCATCATCTTCTCTTTTGGCGGTGTTGGGGGGTTCCAGAATTCGATCGTGATGCCGTTGATTGTGGGCTTCTTTTTCCAGGTGGTTGTGTTTGGGCTCGCGAAGGAGTGGTAAGTGTGTCGCTTTTTGCGATTCAGCCGACATTCCAATTTACACATTGTTTTTCTCTGGATCAGGTATTACAGTTATGCGTTTGTGATGGGTTCGGGTTTCGACATAGGTGAGGGGAGAGCTTGAAGATTATGAGGGAGGCGTGACCAATTAACGAACACCTCACACAGGATCCGGACTCGCTATTTTGACAACTGCCGTGCTGGGAATCTCAAGTCTGAAGGCACCAAGAAATGCTCTGAACCCGGACCTATCCAATGTTCCAGTGGATTGGTACTGCTATAGCGGCGCCAATTACTCTGACTTTGACTGCTCGTACTATTCTGCGATGAATTCGTCGCATCCGAAAGCTTGTAAACTTTGAGCTTACTAAATTATAAAGTTTTCTGAATCACATAAACTGTATTGTTCACAATGTGCAGGAGAAGAGGAGCAAAAATAACAACAAAGTTCTGTACAATAATTCACAAAGGACAATGCTGGGAGGATCAAAGACGGGAGGGCATGTTGTACACAGAGGGAAAGGAACAAGATTATTAGCAAAAGGTTACTGAACAGGAAGAAGCATTTGGGGAGCTATGTGAGTCGATTGTCAATCAAACCTGAAAAATACTGATAGTAATAACAAGTTGCGTAAGCGGCAGATGATAGAGGAAATACAGGAGAACCATAAAAACAATAGCAATCATTATAGACACATACAAGAGGCTACCTAGAATTTGGACAAGAGCTCGGAGACAGTAGCGTGTACAGGAGAAATGGGAGTTGGAGCAAGTAATACGTAGTCCGCTGTTCTGCCGTCTGAAGGCGAGATCGGCGAAGAAGAGATAGCATGATGCTTCGCTTCCTTAAAAAGCTCCTTAGAGTTATAAAGTAGCGAGGTAGAGAGGTTGTCGTCGAGAGCTAAACGCACGAGTTTGCGGCTGCGCAGAATCCCTTCGATGCAGACAGCAAACATATCTCCCTCACTCTGCCGACGCGTCTCAATGCCGTTCAGGTCTGTAGAAAGAGATCTTTGTGGACTCTGATGTTGTTGGTGTTGGCAGTTTTGGTGGCTGCTGATGTCGTGGAAGGCAGTGTCCAGCGGATGTTCAAAGAGAGGACCGGGCAGATGGATGCGATCGACTGAGGACTGCGCCGAGAGGGTAAGAAAGAAAGTAGTCTCTGAGCCCGCGTCGCTGGTTGAGTCCGTGGCAGCGTCGTCGGCAAACTCGCTTTCGTAGTCGTGTGTAAAGTCTGGCACGCTGTCGGCGTCTGCTTGCATTGAAGAAAAAGCGTAGTTCTGCCGGTAATGGAAGCAGGAGTTATCGGATGTTGCTTTGGTGATAACGGGGGTGGTTAGTGAAGGGAGGATGGTTGTGGTGGCTGAAGGAAACAATGGAAGGAGGTCGAATCCAACACGCGACCATGGGCGTCTGGGCTGGGGCATCTCCAACTCCAACTGCATCGCGTTGTTTTCCTTGTGCTGATCGGGGTAGCTGAAGCTGTGAAGGAAAGCAGGGCTGTGCTGCGTTTGGACTTGGCACAGTTGTGCAAGGCGCAGTACGCGCATTGCCCGCGACGCGTCGGCCTTGAGATCCGGAAACGAGTCCATCTCAGAGTGAGAATTCGAGTAAGAGCGAGAGTATGAGCGAGAGTGCGAGGGGAGAGAACCGCGCGTGCGCCTCCGTGCCAGAGTACTCCTTGGCGGGTCCCCGCTTGCCGTCGCAGCGAGCGCACTTGACGCGATGTTCGCCTTTGGCCCGCGCGGACGCTCGATCGCATTCTGGTGCCCGCGACCGGTTGGCTGCTCGTGTGCGGCGTGCTGGTGGTGCTGGAGGAGGAGGAGCTGGTGGTGGTGGTGGTGGTGGTCAGGGTGCATTGTGTCGGTGGGCGCGGTGGTCGAGCGATCTGCAGATCTTTTTCCGTTTCTTTTTCTCTGTGCTCGCCTCCAATCAGCCGCGTGCTTGGCTTGCTTCGGACAAACGCCGGATCTGCATGTCCGCACAGCACATGGATGCACGAGAGATCGAGATAACAACCAGCGACAACCCTAACTGCAACCCTCTCAGGGAAAAAAGCACGTGTTGACACCCGGCGTCTCGTTTCATTCACCGCGGCTCTGCCACCTTTGACAGAGTGCATCTTGCCCTCTGCTGCTGGGCGGACTGCATCGAACTGCATCCGTTCTCGGATCGGCGAAGCAGCCCAGAACAGGTTTGTCGAAATTGTACCCGCTTGTTCTGAGGCCTTCTTTGAAATTCTATTCTATGAATGAATTCTTGAGAGTATAAAAATACAAATACGGAGTAAACAGAGGCTGAGAGAGCAAGCTCTGAATATGGAGACCAAAAAGCAAAAACATCTGGCCAAGGTAAAACTTCACTCATCCTCTCCACCCGCACAGACCCCAGCAACACTGCCTCCAGCGGCAGTTGACGTGTCATCCCGTATCATCTCCTCGTCCGTGTCACTGATATCCTGAAAGTCAGAGCCCCCTTTACTCTTGCTGAGTGAGTTCATAAGTGCAATGTTGACCGCGTCATACTTGATGTTGTCTTTCCTTTTGCTCAATATTCGGTTCCAGTGGTCTTGGCATTGCTTCTTGTTACCTGGTAAGATTTATAACCAAAGTTCAGGTCTGGATTCAAATGCATCAGGAAAATATACTCACGCCCATCCACCTTGGCCTCGACCTTGTCCCATACATTGCCATACATACGTACTGCCCGCAGAAGCTGATAATCTTCGCGCGTCGACCACATTCTTGCCCGCGGCTTCTTGGGCGCTTGTACCATGCCAAAGGACGGGATGGTTCCAGAAGCGGGCTCCGGCTTAACTGCACTCCCAGGGCCCGACAAAGACCCCACCGCAGTCGCTCCGCCGCCGCCATTCTTGTTCCTTCTCTTTCGTGACGCATCCTTGGCCGCAGCAAGCTTATTCAACATGGCCTGCGACGGCCCGGCCTGCATACTCTTGGCTGCGTTCAGCATCGCCGCGGCCGCCGCGGCCACCTGTAACTTTCTGGCTGCGGATTCTTGCTCATCTTCGCTGCTGGAACTACTCCCACTGCTGGAACTGCTTCCACCGCTGCTTGAACTGCTCCCGCTCCTACTGGTACTGCTCCCGCTTCCGCTACTCACACGTTTCATCGTGGGCAGCACCTTGCCCGCCTTCCGTCCAGGACCACCAGCAACGGCGCTAGCGCCCAACAACACCCTCGCCGCTACTGCCGCCGGCCGTTCGTCCAACTCATCAATCTCATCGCTGCTCCCACTCCCACTCTTTCCA